>OY744572.1:863274-1133485 GCA_963556235.1 Cryptophagus acutangulus | reverse complement strand
AAAAAAAATCAAAAATAAATTCATTTTGTAGTTCAGAAACAATCATTGCATACATTTTTTTTTTCAACTAAATTAGTTCAATTAATTATTTTTATATATATATATATATATATATATATATATATATATATATATATAACTGATAACCAGAAAATACGTGCAGCATGCAGCATTCACCAAAACCCATAGGCGGGTACCAACTTCGGTCTTTTGGAAGACCAATGCCAACTGATTCGGGAAGTGGACGAAGAAGCTCGCTGCCACCACGGGTAGTATCCACTGCGATGTCGCCAATGTCTATGGAGTCCGCACCTCCAGCATACTCTGCGGTACTAAATGCGACGGTGTCGGGAACAACGGTTGCGTTCCACAACCCTAATCTGAGTGTTCCTTCCTACACAGTGGCGTTTGACGGAAGAACGTTGCCGGTGTATGAGTCAACAAACCATCATTCAACAGTTCACCAAGGAGCTGTTCCAAAAAATTGGGACCAAACTGGAAGGAAAAGTGTCTCCATTATGCTAGGGAATCAGCAAGGTCAACCCAGTTTTTCTGGGTCATCAGGAAATACTGCAAGTAGAGTCAACTCACCACTACCATTGGTGAACGACAACTATTTATTATATAATACTAACCATATTAACGATGTAAATCAACATTACCGTTTTGTTGAGCCACAGTACCCAAATTCTCAAAGTAGATTGGCTAGCAGCGTAGGTACAAATGTTGCTTTACATGGTCTGCCAAGGGCAGGGTTGCCGGTACCAGCTTCACTGGCCGAGCTGACCAAACTAATTCCAGAATTTGATAATTCTGGTTTGTTGCATCCTATTGCTTTTCTAGAATTAGTCGAGAATGTAATACCTGACGGCGTACTAGGCTTCCAAAATTTGTTAGTGCTGTTTAGAAATGCTTTCAAGGGGGAGGTTTTGCTTTGGGCGCAGGCTCTGCTACCAACTTTTCAGTCATATGACTGAAAAATATGGAACGCCAGATGGTAAAGAAACTAGAACTGGAGTCGGGTAGATACCATCAGGGCTCTTACGTTAGTCACTTCTTAACATACACTTCGAAAAGGCGTTACTTACAACCACCCTATCCCGAAATTTTTTTGATAGCAACTATTGCGAGGCATTTCCCGCCAAACATATCCGTTTGTCTAGTAGGGACTCAAACGATATCGGAAGCGCTCAATCGGTTAGGCCAAGCAGATTATTTCCACCAAAAAACTGCAATTAACGGTAATGCGCACACTATTTCTAGGGGCCAATTTCAGGCGACACCGAAGCGACGATATAACGATAATAACGGGTATCGTAGGCGCGAGCAAAGCGGCTCGCAAGAACCCGCGTTGCTTGCATCGATTTGGCGACCGACCAGCCAGATTTTGTGGTAGATGCGAATTCGGAAAACTGGCAAACACCCCACGCGTAGGCCCGCGAGTGGAGTGTATTTCGGGTTATTCGGGGGCCAATGTCAATTTGTTGGGTAATCCCGTAAGAGACCTTCTGGCGGAATGTGATTTTCAGCATGCAAATGCTAGGAGTCGTCCTCCACTTGTAAATATTAAGATAATTAACATTAACAGACCGGCGTTACTTGATACAGGTAGCGATGTTTGTGTCATTTCGCAGGCGGTATGGGATCAAGTTTTAATACTTGATAGTAGTATACCCATTTTCCCGGTATCAGGGGTGCGACTTTCAGGAAAATTCAAAGCAAAACAAAAACGCGTTACCCATCAAATGTTGCTTTTGTTTGAGTTAGGCGGGTTAGAGTTCCAGCATGAATTCTTGCTGGTACCAGATTTAGTTTACCCGGTTATTTTGGGGGTTGATTTTCTCCGCAGTATCCACGCTATTTTTGATTTAAATAAGGGACAGCTGCACTTCCTGGCTAATAATGAATGGAAATCTGATGGTATAATTGATTTTAAACATGCTTTTAAACCTCCCCCTAAAACGAGCTGTCGGCCCCAGAGCCGCCTACTTTTCGGACCTTAGCTATTAATCGCGGTCAAGTTCCACTTCCGGCTAATTCGGTTGAGCCAAGCAGTACCGGGGCTTTGCTAGATATGGTTAAAGGTACAAAATTGGCGAAATCGGAATGTGAGCTGTTTAGTAAGCCATTAAGGGAATACTCGGGTTTGTTCTCTGAAAAACCGGGTCTAACTCGCGAGTACGTGCACGAAATCCATTTGTTGGATGATAAGCCATTTTGTCAGAAACCATACCTATTCCGTTTGCTCATAGGAACGCAGTGCCAAAAGAAATTGACAAAATGGTTGCCTTTAATATAATAAAGCGCGCGAATACACCTTATTGCTTGCAGTTAGTAACGGCCGTGAAAAAAGACGGTTCCGTGCGCGTTTGTTTAGATGCGCGAAGGCTAAATAAAGTTATGCGTTCTGACACTGAGCAACCGCGACCGGTAGAGGACATTATTCGTAGTTTACACAGTGTCAAGTACATGAGCTCACTGGACTTAACTAGCTCACATTTTCAAACACCGTTACGTCCGCAAGATAGGAGGTTTACGGGTTTTCTGCATGGCAGTAGATCATATCAGTTTAGGGTGCTACCGTTTGGCTTGAAAACGGCCGTTGCTAGCTTTTCACGATGCATGGACACGATTTTGGGGCCAGAGTTCGGCTCATTTGTCGTTTCGTACGTGGATGATCTGCTTATTTATTCCGAAACTTTTGCGGAGCATTTGGAACATATTCGGCGTGTTTTTAAAAGGCTACAGCAAGCGGGCTTCACCCTTCGGTTAAAAAAATGCTCGTTTTTTAAGCCAGAGATGAATTTTTTAGGTTACTTGATCAATAGTGAGGGTATTAAACCGGATCCCGCGAGAGCTCAAGCTATTCGTGGTTTTCCGAAAAAGCGAAACGAAAAGCAGGTGCAGGCATTCCTAGGACTCTGTAATTTTGACCGAGGGTTTACCGAGAAGTTTGCCAATGAATCCGAGCCACTGGTGCAATTGCTACGCAAAAAGAGTTCTTGGGTTTGGGGCCATACACAGGAGCAAGCTTTTGCATCACTTAAATTTTTCCTTACCGGACAAACTTTTTTGTGGCATCCTCGGTTTGACCACGCGTTTTATGTGCAGACGGATGCAAGCGATTTTGGGTTAGGCGCGACCTTGTATCAGGAAGTAGACGGGGGTAGGCGCCATGTCGCTTTTGCTAGCCGTTTGCTCCTAGCTCATGAACGTAATTACAGTACGCCGGAAAAGGAGGCGTTGGCCGTTGTTTGGTCCTTACAAAAATGGCAAGTGTACCTTTTAGGGGGGCGATTTACGGTACGAAGCGACTACCGTAGTTTGAGCTACCTGTCTTCTTGCCGCTTACTATCCGCGCGCATTACCCGTTGGGTCCCCGCGTTACAGGAGTTCGATTTTACCATCGAATACATACCGGGCCGCTCTAACGTCCTACCGTGATGTGAATATAATATGGTGTGCTACCGAGCTATCCACAATTCGTTCATTTTCGCGCATGACGTCACGTTGGGACTAGATAATTATAGTATGAAAATCATGTTATGTTTTATTTGATGTTTATTTCAATCAAATATTGGAATAAATACATAGTAAAATATTATTAAGTATTTTGGTGTGGCCGTTTTTGTTAGTAAGTGATCTTATATTTAACTACAGAATTAAAGGGGTTTGTTTTTCTCTTTAATATATTGGTTAATTAATCTAATTTTCGTTGCTATAGACAATTTAATATTACACTTTTAATAGAACCAACGTGACGTTCCGAAATAATATAGCAACCTGCGCGATAGCACACCATATTATATTCACATCACGCGTCCTACCGGATATTTTTTCTCGCCATCCACCGGGCTAGGCCTTCGACGCCCACGGATAAAATATTTCGAATTCTGAGTGTAAGGACTTTGCCGTCACATTTTCCGAATTTATTAGCTTCACTCCTTGACGCCCAAAAACTGGACCCAAAATTAAATAAAATTATCGAGATCTTGTCGAGATCGTCAGGTCCACCTAGTGAGGCCGATATAAAAATTCGAGCTCGGTTCTGTGTTGTAAACAATATGCTGTTACATCTTCGAGAAGAAGAAGAACACCCACTGCTTTGCGTTCATGCCTCTATGGTAGTGGAATTTCTAAAGACTTTTCACCAGAAGACTGGGCATTACGGAGTGCATAAAACATGGAGCGCGCTAATACGTGAGTGTTGGTGGCCAAATATGCAGCGTGACATCAAGCGAGTCGTACCCGGATGCTTAATATGCCAAACCACAAAGCACTCCCGATTAATTAAAACGGAGTTTTGTCCAATAATTCCGGAAGCCCCAGGTCATCTAGTCTCGTTGGATTTGTTCGGTCCATTACCCAAATCCAGGTTGGGAGCCACTTACCTTTGTGTTTGCGTGGACGTTTTTACCAAATTTGTAACACTTTTTCCACTCAAAAGGGCTACGACTAGCGCGATACTTAGATAAGTGGCTGATTATTTTCCAAATTTAGGGGTCCTAAAGGTGTTGCTTACGGACCATGATACCCAATTTACTGCCGCTAGTTGCGCAAAGACTTTTCAACCCTATAGCGTCACGCCATCATTCTGTTCTGTGAGGCATCCTCAGGCAAATCCCGTTGAACGGGTTATGCGAGAATTGGGCAGGTTGTTTCGCGCATTCTGCCATGAGAAACACACCCGTTGGGAGTTTCACGTAGGCACAATATCGAAATTGCTTAACAATATAGTCCACCAGTTCACTGGTTATGCTCCTGTGGAACTACAGTTTGGACGGCCGCCGGAATCACTGTTGTAAGAATTTTTAGATTTACCGAAAGCTCCGACTTGTTCGGATTCACATATTAAATTATTTTTGGCAAAGGAGACGTTAATGTCACATGCTCACCGCAGAGCTGCTTTGAGTCCGCGGAATTCTGGAAAAACGGCTTTCGAAATTAACGATTTAGTTTTATTAAAAGCAAACCCTGTCTCGTCTGCTCTTGACCACACAACAACGAAATTCCTTCTTCTGTTTGAGGGCCCTTATAAGGTCCATAGATAAGTCCTGTTCCTTTATCAGCGCCATTTTGTGCTTTGTAGTTATCGAGGTAATGTTTCAGTTTTTTGTATGGTTACTGTACTGATAGTGGACTGATAGTGCTGTATGTAAATTACACTGTTACCAAGAGCAAAATTTTGATTAATTTTCTGGCTATCCACCTTTTTGTTACAACATATTTGTAATAAAAGTATCAAATTAAACCTTTTAAAAATAAATGAAATTTATAAAAATAAAAACTCTTCTCTTTGTCTTAATGAACAACTTAATTTTTTATCAACTCTTATTTATGATAGTATTTTATAATACTGTTTTGTTTTATATAACGTCATTTAATATTTGTCAAATTTCTTTAATTTTCTTTCTCCACAAAATATTTCATATTACTCAATGGTAATTAATAATATTATAACCAATCATGTTATCTAATAATATCTCTTAACAGTCTGATGATGGTTTTTAACCGAAACATGTAACGCTAATTAATAAATGCTATATTGGAGAAGACTTTGCGTTTTTACTCAGAATTTTATAATAAAGAAAGCATTATTCTACGAAGAAATGAACCTAATTACTTTGGAGGCGACTACACAATTTTGGACTTTTATGCAAAATTCCAATAAACCAGCTGTAACACCATCCAATAACATAATCAGTTATACGGTGTGACGCTTCGAACAATTGTTATCAAGAATGAAAGGACGGTTGGGCTAGACGCTGAGCAAGCCAAAAATAAAGGTAACAACGAGAAGTCTGCCGAGTACCCAGATCTCTGATGCGGTAAAAGTGCAATGGGAAGCAGCTTTGTACTGGACCGTGGAAAAAAGATAAGGGTCGAGAAAATTTGCGATTCAAAAAGACAAGGAATCAGGAGTCAGTTGAACGAGAAACGAGCAGCGAGACACGCGAAACTTACCGCGAATAAAAAAAGAATCAAGTGAGGGTGAAAGTGTGTACGTGTCGGGTACAGGGTGTTCTTGTGAGCAATTCTGGGCCATTGGACTTCCTGAGAAGTAATAAAACAGACAATAGGCAACTTCAAAAAGGTAGGTGCCACTTGGTACTAGACTAACCGGGTTAACAGGAGACTGCTAACGAAGAGTACTTTGCGATATCTTGGGGTGAGATTGTTTTGTTTGGCATATTGAGAGCGCGTCAGGTTACTTTTTTCCTAGGACGACGGCCAAATACGTTGCTATAGATTAGTACTTTGAAAGGTGTGTACTTTGAAAGTTGCAGATTTTAGTAATAATAGTTGTTCGTAGTAAATATTAAATATGAAATGAAAAATAGTTTGTTTTTTGATCACTACTTCCGCAATTGGTCGGACCTACCACCCTTGTAACGGTCAAGCTGTTGATGCCAAATTTCACGAAGCAAAAATTGGGTTACAACGATGGCACCTACTTCTGAAATTTCTACTTCTACTTTGTGTCTCTTCCCTCTTGAGCATGATATTCCACTAGTTTGGAACTTAAACAAATTGTAAATTTATGTTGTTTAAATAATATTATTTTTGTTAACATTTTTGTTAAAACAAAATTTAGAATATCTAATTATTAATAAAATATCTTAAAATAATTAAAGTATTCTAAAATACTTCTTAATAATTTTATGTTTATATATCTAAAAATCACTAATTTTGACACAGAAATGTATTCATTTAAATATCTATAAATACACAGAAACCCCTTAAATATTAAACATAAATTCAAAAACCAAACCTTCAAATTATTGTAACCCTAAACGCGAATCCAAAGTGATCGTAGCCACCTGCAGGTAGCCGCTTGCACTAGCGTCGAAGGAATGACAGTTCGACCACGTGTTCCTAACCTTGTTTGTTTTGATTCGTGTTGCGTTTCGTGTTTGCTTTTGTGCTCATTTAAAATGTGTTCCAATGAAAAATTAATTTATTGTTGTGTGAGTGGTTGTACATCGGAAAGCGGGGTAAATTATCTTCTGCTGGCGATGTGCATTTCTACAATTTTCCCAAACCAAACTTGCACAATGTAGGGATCACGAATGAATTGGGAATTCCTGGAAAAGTTGATCGGTTAGTAGCTTGGGAAAAAGCTGTATTTGTGGACAAATCAAAATCCAATCGCGAATGCGTTTATAGAGTAGTATGTTCTAAACATTTTAAAAAGTCGGACTATCTTATCACCAGTAAGTTAAAAGTGTTAAAGTGTTATAATTTTAAAAGTGCAATTAAAAGTGTTATAATTTTATAGAGAAATCGACGGCTTTCAAAAAAATTGCAGTGCCATCCTTATATTTGCCCAAAAAATCAATTTCCAAGAATAATTATTTTAACCAAAAACGCTACGATCGATGCGAACATAGGCAAACATTTCCGGAAACAACTGGATTAACTTCTTTCAATTCTACACTAGTTAAAGATAGTTGCAACATTGTAAATCAAGAAAATCTAGAAACCGAGCTAAAAACTATTGACGATCCAACTGAGTTAAAACATTTAACAGTTGACGAAAAAGAAGCAGTTGTTGCTTTGTTGGGTTTAAAATCAACAACAGATGATGTTTCAACAACAATAGATGTTGTGTCAACAACAAAACATGATGTTGCAACATCAACTAATAACGCAACATGCGATAAGAATGTTCAAGTGACAAGTGGTGATATGATTTTAAACTTTTCTGCTACTATTAATAGTGATAGATATTTAAATTGTTCAACAAACATTCCTTCAATAGAACTGTTAAACGATATATCTAACTTAATAGATGAATACTATCCGAAAAGAATTGGCAAATTAAAAACTAAAGACAAAGTAATTTTAGTATTGATGAAGTTGAAACTATCGTTGTATTTTAGATTTTTATCATACGTATTTAAAATTACTGCCACGCTTTGTAGTATCGTATTCGACGAGTACATTCAGTATTTATCCATAATATTGTCGCGATTTGTGTTTTTTCCAACAATTGATGAATGCCGTAATAATTTGCCGTTGTCCTTTCGCGATTTTTCCACCGTTAGAGTGAATGTGGATTGCACCGAAATTCTAATTCAACGACCAAAATGGTTATGCTGTAGAGTGAAAACATATTCGCAATACAAAAAAGCACATACAATTAAAGTTATGACTGGAATAAGTCCAGGAGGACTATTAATTTTTATTTCAAAAGGATATGGTGGGCGAACATCTGATAAGTTTATTTTTGAAAACAGTGGTTTAATTAAACAATTGACTCCTCATGTAGATAAAATAATGGTTGATAAAGGTTTTCTAATTGACCAAATTTGCAATATCTGCATATGATAGGACTTGTGCGACCGTCTTTTTTGCAAAACAAAAAACAATTCTCAGCAGAAGAAGCTCAAGTAAATATTAATATTTCAAGAGCTCATGTACATGTTGGGCGTGTAAATCAACGTTTACGGATTTTTAAAATTTTAAATGGTCCTTTTCCTTGGAAAATGGCGAAAAGCTTCGACCATATTATGTTGGTGTGCAGCGCTATAATGAACCTGAGCCACCGATTATGAATGATGATAAATATTTCAAATCAAATGCAATTAAGTTATAAACAATCAAATATGTACATATTTATTTATTCGGCTCAATACCAATGTATCCAGTTAGTTTTGTTTGGCACTTATCACATCACTGTGGTCTATTTACTCATTTACAAATAAATTTCCACTTATCCATCACTATTTGCACACGCAATGCAACATTTCATTGAAGTAATTTTGGGAAATTACGCACATAAGTTTCTGGCAAAACTCCTCGTTGAATAGTAGTTCGACGGTAAGGTACGATTCTGAAGCTGTAGAATACAGTACCAAATCACAGGTTGCTAAGTTAAGAATAGCTAAACCTAACTGGATCTGTCCATAATATCTGTGTTTCATTTTTAAACACAGTCGGCCACCACGCTTTGCTAAATATGTACAGGTAGTGGCACATGAAGATGCATTATCAGTAAAACCTAAAAATGGAATAAATATTAATATGGACATTTTATTTCGACCAGTTTGAGCGGTATTCCATTCTCCATAACAATTGCATCTGGCGAAAAACCCAACCAGGGAAATTGTTGACAAATTATAAGACCCATTTCAATTACATCCAAGTTGGTTGCTTGTTTGTAAAGACTCAAAGCTGTTTTTTCGTGGGCGTTTCCATGAGCGATATATATATTATTAAATGGTTTTGGAAAAAAGGTATTTACGGTTTATTTCCGCCAATCTTTACCATTGTAAGTAAACACTGAATAGCAATTAGTCCCTAAAAATTAAATGTCATCATTATAAATGATAAGTATAATGTTAAAAATAACAGCTACCAGATATTCTGAATCGACGAAATGCTAACCACTCTTGCGATCCTTGAATGGCCATTGCGACTCTTTCGGGAATGCAGCTCGTGATGATATTGTATTTTTCCATGCAACATTCTTGTATAAGGAAATTAGTTAACCGCGGGACCATAGCTAATAAAAATTTCGATAATTGGCAATGACGTAAAACGGAAGCTATTTCCAACTCATAATAGGTACTAGTATTAGTACTGGCACTTTCCCTATCTTGCGCAATTCTACGGACCAATCTAAATAAATAAAAATTAGAGTGTACAAATTAATTTAGAGATGGGCGAAATAGTTATTTGGCCGATTAATTTACCATGTTAGAAATAATTTAAAAGCATTTACAAATTTGTACTATTGGGCAGCGTTGATAAAAAACATATTTTTTTTTAAACCAATAAATTATGATTTATAATATTATACTTACATATGCTTATTGGCATTTGAATTTGAAGCAAGTTTAATAATTTTTAGGAAACAATTATCAAAACTTTCTTCTGAGAGGCTAGTAACAGCTTTTCGTTTTTGAATATCCATTTGCAAACATGGATATTTATCAAGGGATGTTGGGGCATATTTAGCCTTAACATCAAATTTCTGTTTTGTCCAGTAACATTCGATGTCTGTAGAAGAAATACATTCCAAATCCAAAACATCAATCCTGAAGAAAAAGAAACACACAGAAAAAGAACTAAACTATAAGATTGAGTTTTAACACTCATTTCAATCAATTAGGGCATTAATTGGCGGCTTTTATTTTGTATTTAATACAACCTGGTGCACTGAATATGGAACGCCGATAGATGTTTGCACTTCCCAGATAATCCAGCCTTGCATGTGCAACCCATTTTTAAAATTCCAACTTGGTTGTTGGAGCAACTAAACTGGCCCGTTATTGCATGCGGACTTCCTTGCAATGCAGAAGTCTGCAAACACAAACCAACGACATCCATAATTGTGTTATAGGTGTTTTCAGTGGCCCTTCTTCCATATAAAATTAGGTGCTTAGCATTAAGCACCTCTTCGCCTTCTACAACACAACGCCAGTCCGGCATTGCAGGCAGGTGTCTAAACACCTCACCCAACCGTAAAAAATTGGCATTCTGTGAAAAACGCATAAAAATAGTGTTTAATAATTTTACAAAATAAGAAAAGTTTGTTTACAGGAAAGTTAGGTTAGAAATTAGAAAAAATATTAAAATAGTGATAAAATGATTACAAAATATTACTTACATGAAAATACAACTGCCACGACACAAGTTTTAATCGTCACAAGACACAAAACCACACTAATAATCACGAAATTAGCTAAGTAAACAAATACTTTAATTCAAAAGTAAACAACTTTCAAACCGTCAAAATATTACTTGGCGCTTATCGCCATCTGTTGAAAGTTGTGAGAAATCATATGAAAGTAATTAGTTAGCGCCCCCATCGGACATTTCATTCGCGTATAATTAAATTAGATATATGATTTTTTGTTCTACGTGTTTTTATTTAGATTTATAATTTTATCTTTTGATTCTTACAGACAAAATACCAAATCAGTGAGAATTTAGAATCTAAGTAAACTAATGTCGAAGAATCTGCAGTTAATATACTTATTATCTAATTCTTGATAATTAGCAAAAAGTTATCTTTACATACATCAAAAAAGTTATCTCTTCATTAATCAAGTGGGATTCATTAGTGAATGTCGTGTAATTTTTTGCTCCTGTTAATTTCGGTTATAGAGTGTGTTTGATCTATTAAGAATATTGGATTTTGTGCTCAGATGTCTGGGTACATGTTGCTATTAGTGCACCGTTGAAGGTTGGCTGCTGCTGGCCTTTTTTCGCGTTGTTTGTGGATTATTCCAAAAATTTGACAGCCGTCCGAGCACAAAACCAACTACAAAATCCAGCAAGCGTCTGTCTCGTATCGAGCGTCTGATCTCAGAAGGGCGGCTGTTTTAAAACCTGGCAGCAGGTATAAAATGCACAGAGGGAAACTGTTTTAAACCAAGCATGGAGTCGACCAATGATAAAATGTTTACGGTGCGGGGGGGGGGGTATACCCCAGTACCGGTCGAGATTGAAAGGTTGGCTTCACTCGACCGTCATCCGGCGACAGCATGGTGCTCTTGGTAGATGTCCAGGCTAAGGCACTCATTATTACTACTGGCATAAAAATGAAGGAGGAAGAGCAGCGAATGTTGAAAGAAGATTGGGCAGTGATTATGGAAGTATCCAACAATGTCCAAGATCTTCTACGAAAGTTTCCGGCAAAGTCCAAGAAATCAGGGACAGTGTCCGTTTTAAGGGGAGCCATTACAAAGGCGATAGACCTTGTAATGAGATATGATGAGCACAAGGAGGCAGAGATTGCTAAAGAATATACCGATCCGACCAAAGACGCGGCCAAAGAGAATGAAAAGCTGGTGCTCAAAGAGGAGGTGGCCAAGCTAAACCGGCAACTTAGTGAGGCCAAAGCCGAAAGCGAGGCAACAGTCAGAGGGATGGCAGCCTCAATTGATGCGTTGTCAACCGACATCGCTGGCCTGCGCAAGGAAGCAGAGAAAGAAATTGCCATCAAGAGCAAAACATCACAGACCGTGGCACGAGCACCAGTAACGTATGCGCTGACGGCAGTTGCAAGGCCACCCGCCGACAAAGGCCCAACGCGCAGGATCCATTCCAAATCGTTTGAAAACAAATAAAATCCAAAGCGGAGTCGCTACAAGCAGCAAGCAGGCCATTCGGGAGCTGCTTGATATAATCAAGCAAACTGACCGTGCTGGCATGGCACTAGCCATAAATGGCAGTAGAGTCCTGCGGGCTTTTGTCACGGAGGATGGGAAATTGGAAGCCACCACTTACGGCGCCTACGCCGCTGTTGCACTAACTAAATGGACACCGAAGTCAAAGCAATCAACCCCATCACTCGCCACCATGAGCAGGCAATGGGTTTAATTAACCCCCGCAAGATAAAAGGGATGGAAGAAGGGCTGCTCCCTCTGCAACCAGCCCCACCGTGCCTGGTCGAGCCTATGCGAGAGGATGAGACAGGCACTGAAAATGGCAAGGAGGGAGACAATGAGGACTGAGAACGAGAACCCCTGTGCAACGCAAGAGGCGCATGCACCGCAAGATTTGTGATAACAAAAAACAAACTGTGATAAAATTCTGTGATAATTGTATACGTATTATTTATTTATTTATTTATTCTCAATGTTCTCCCAAACGAGCCGGCTGGTCATCCAGCTCAACGTAAACCGAAGTAAAAGAGCGCACGATCTTCTATACGATCGCTGCCTCTCAAAAAAGGCGTTTATCGGACTGGTATGCGAACCAAACGCTGATCTAGTCACCAAGGGTAAAGGGTGGATGGCCAATCCAAGCAAAACAACAGCCATTTGGGTGGCAAATTCGAGATGCGACGATAAAGGAGCCGGTACCGCCTACACAAGGGTCAGGATCGGAAGGCAGGTGTACTACTCGGTGTACCTATCCCCGAACATGATCAGAGACGACTTCGATAACGGACTCGATCAGATGCGCGACTAGATACTCACCCAGGCCACGTGTTCATTGTTGGTGGCGATTTCAATGTCAAGAGTCACCCGTGGGGCTCCACAGTTGATGATCGGAGAAGCAGAGCCACAAATGAGTGGGCTGCTGGACTGGGGCTGATCTGTATAAACGATGGCGATAAGGCCAGGTTCAGCAGGGGTACTAGGACGAGCATCATAGACATCACCTTCATGAAAGGCAATGGTGCAGCCCGTTTACAGCAATCGCACGTCTTGGACGAGGAAACCCTGCGCGATCATAACGCCGTCGAGTATATATTAATCCACGAAGGACCAGAGCAGCACCCGGCAACTTTTAACGCCTGGCGGCTTAACACCGCAGCTAAGCAATTTCAATTCCGGAAATCACTTGGCGAATGTCTAATCAGACTGGATTCTGTCGATGTAGAATCGCTCACTGGCTTTATGAGATCGGCGTGCAAAGCAGCCGCACCAGCACAAAGGGAACGCCGTAGGGCTGTTTATTGGTAGAACGACGACGTTTGCGGCCCACCTTGACGCTCTCGCGAGCCTGAAAGGTGCCCGCAGTAGAATAAAACTTGAAATCACGCGTGCGAAGAAGGCGTCTTTCAAAAAGCTAACACAGACGAGGCCGAGGACGACGTTTGGGGCCATGCGTACCAGTTAATCGTTAAAAGAATAAGCAAAGAGACGCCGGCTATACTATCCGACGTACAGAAAAGGAGGACTAAGCCAGTACGCTCGCGAAGCGCAGTTTCCGTAGTTACTAATGAAGAAGTCCTCGACGCCATATCGAGACTAAGAAATAATAAAGTCCCTGGCCCAGACGGAATACCTCCTGAAGTCATCAAATTGATGGCGGGAGACTATATTAAAAATCTCGCTTGGCTCTATAACGACCTAATCGCTGCCAGAAACTTTCAGAAAACGTGGAAAAACGCCAAGATCACTGTAATCCCCAAGGCTGGTAAGAACCCCGAAGAGCCGGGAGGAGCAAGACCCACCTGTCTGCTCGACGGGCTTGGCAAGGTTTTCGAAAGAATCCTTGCCGGTCGCATTGTGCAGGCGCTGGAGGATGGAGGGAATGGTTTGCATGAACACCAATATGGTTTCAGAACGGACCATTCTACGCTAGACACAGTCAAAGAAGCTCTCAGCACGCTCCGCCCAAGAAAGCAACTGGAGACAGCGCCAAGCCTGTTTCATAGTCGCGTTTGATATAAAAAATGCTTTCAATTTTATTGGACTGCAAACTAGGCACCTCGATGCATACCTCGTAGCTCTCATTATGAGCTACCTGGAGGACCGATCAATTGAAATTATTGAAGGAGAAAAAACGGCTGTCACGGCGGGAGTTACACAGGGCTCAGTACTTGGCCTCCTACTGTGGAACCTTGTCTATGACAGCGTGCTTAAACTGGAGTTGCCAGCGGGATGCAGAGCTATCGCGTTTGCCGATGACCTGCTAGTAACCTGCATCGAAACCAATTTGAATGACGCGAAAGGTGAATGGACGGTTACATTAAGCAGCATCAACGGGTGGATGTCCGAAAGGGGGCTCGAGATAACCCCGTACAAAACAAATGCAGCATTACTTACCGGTCGCTGCGCTATCACAGGTGCGCAAGAAATCGATGTCATGGGCAGCACAATTACTTTAGATATTTAAGTATTTGGGCATTTGCATCGATAAGGGAAAGCCTGGACAAAGCATGTGAAGGAAGCGTGCGCAAAACCTGAAAGTACCGCAAAGCGTCTGCGCTGGATCATGACACGTTTGGAGGCTATGGGCGACTGTGCCAGAAGAGTGCTGTCCACCACACACTCGTCCATGGTTTTATATGGCTCGCCTGTGTGGGCTGGAGTCTTGAGGCTGAAAAACATGAGGGAGCTGCTCAATAGATCGCAGAGACCGACACTGATCGCAATCGCGAGAGCCAATGGAAGCATTTTGAGCGAGGCGCTACAGGTACTTGCGGCGGTCATACCACTTGACCTGCAAGTACAGCTCTCTAAGGATAACTATAGGGCACCAACGCACGAACGGCTGGAGCATAAGGCTACTGCAATCGGGACTTGGCAGCGCAGATGGGATGCGACCTCGAAGAGTGCCTGGATTAGGAAGCTAATTCCAAATCTACGGCCCTGGCTGGACAGACTGCACGGCAACCTAACCTACTGCCTCACGCATTTTTGACCAGGCATGAGCACTTTAACGTGTACCTACAAAAGATGCAGTGAATGAAAAACGGCTTCAAACCGATGCAGTGAATGCAACATTGCGGAGACACCGGAGCAGAGGGCACCGCATTGCAGAGACATTGCAGATACCGAAAAAAAAATGCTTTTGCAAAAAACTGTTTTTTTTTTTTTTTCAAAACAAAACTCTTCGTTCGATCCATTTTTTCGAATATTTCCTTTCGGTTTTTCGTTTACACGAAATACTCCTGTCGAACTTTCGTACTTGCAAGTATGAATCCTCCATTTTTGGATATTGCTGTCAAGGAGGGCCTAAAAACCCTTCTTGACCTTGACTCTATCATAATTGGAAGCGAAGTCCTGGGGGCCCTGGCTGTCACAACCATTAAATTGGTGGATTGCCATGGCGAGCGTTCTTCTAACAGGAAGCTAACTTCCGCATTGGAGACCAAATGGTCGCTGGTGTACAAACGTAAGTTTATAAATATATAATATATTCAAAAAAATTAACTTTTTATAAATTTTAAAAACAAAAAATGCCGCCGACAACAGTGGACGTGAGGTGCAGACACCGACTCACAATCTGTTGGTCCCGGGTTCGAATCCCAGTGAAGAGCAAGAGAGTTGTGAGATATTTTCACACAACTGGGGAGAAGTTAAATGTGTGTAATGTGTACCGGGCGAAAAAGCTAAAGTCAATCGCCTTGCCACCAGAAGGGCTAAATTCTTAAAAAAAACAAAAACAAAACAAAAAATGGCTGGAGTTTCGTTTGGGAAGATACAATTTGGACCAAATATTTGTTCTCTTGAACACAGATTTGGACCCCAAAAACACCAGATCAAATTTTATCGAATGTGTCGTTTTTCCGGCACTGTATGCAATGGATACAAATTTCAACACGATCATCGACGGAGCGACGATGGTCACGAAAATGGGTCCACTGCCACTAGAGGATACTCTGGTGGTGTATGCCGACGATTGGGTAGAATTTGCGAAGCAGATTACTACCCAATTGGACACATACCCTACCAAAAAGTGTCCTACTTTGAATAGTCCCAATGTACTATTTTATAAAGCATGTGATGGGATAAAGGTAGAAAATTAATATAAAAAAATTGCTTATTATTATTTACAACTTGTTTTGGCAAATAGACTACTTTCGCAAAAGGTTTGCAGACAAGCAGGCAAATGGTGGCAGATAAGTTAGCAATTAAAATTCATGTTGGGCATAATCGGATAATTTATCTATTCGAATGATCACCATTTGATTATTTTAATAATCGATTATTTAACATTTCGAGTAATATTTAAATTTTGCGCCATTTTTTTGTTATATTAAATTGACAAGTGAAGTGACGACAAGGACAACTAGAACTGATCTAACATTATCAAAAGAAGAAGAGACAATTTCTTTTTCCTACAATCGCATATAAAAGTAAGCCTTTGTGCTTCCATTTGACAACGAAAAGTTGGCGTTTTCCGAGGAGTTGTCACTTTCCCGCTCTAGATCTTTTTGCTGATTTTCCCGCTCGCTAAATCAAAACAATGCAGTAAAACAATAGTTTTTGTTTTTAGAAATGAGCGTTTCTTGGTTACCGATGATATAATCACATTTTTATTTGTTGTCAAAATATTAATTTAACATTTTTGCAACAAAAATTTAATTTAAAATCGATTGTAGGAAAAATCTTGTGTGTATTTCGAGCGCAAAGTGTTTTTGTCGCTCTCGCCAGATTGTCGTGCTCCGCTATCGCGTCGCACGACAACATTCTGGCTCGCGCGACAAAGTATCACTTTGCGCTCTTAATACACAAATAGCTATTTCATATTTTATTAATTTGCGACAAATTTGTAAATCTACAAATTACTCTAGGTAAGTTAAATATTAATATTGTATTCATTGTTACGATTGCTAAGTGATTGCCTGTTGGTTTATTCGTCATAAGTCACAACATAAACCGTAAACACTAAACACAGTGCATGAAACATAACCTATATTTCGTCGATTTTTAGCCAGTTTAATCATTCGATATTTGTATTTGTATATTATAGAGTACTAAAAATGAGAGCCGGATCGAAAAAGAAATCTATCGCCTGGAATTATTTTAAAAAATCAACAGACAATAAATTTGAGTCTATGCAATAAAAAATTGCAAGTAATGAATTTGTAGCAAATTCAAATGGAGCTGCTAGTTCTGCTTTGTCCTCTCACTCTGGTCAATCAGATACCAACACCTGAGTCACCAACTGTAGCAGCATCACTTTTGCCGTGACCAGTGATTATGAAATTGAAAAAGAAACATGTATAAACGCTTTAAAACGAAAACGTCAACTGAAATTAGTTTGTGGAAAAACTAATCTTTCAGATAAAGAACTTAAAGAGTTAGATAGATGCCTATTAGAAATGATAGTACTTGATTATCAACCTTTTTCTGTTGTTAAAAATCGAGGATTTTTAAAATTTATAGAAAAACTACAGCCGCTATACAAACTTCCAAGCCGAAGAAAACTTACATCATCATTGTTACCCCAATTGTACCTGGAATTTACTAAAGTATTAAAAGTGCAACTAGCGACTATTGAGAATATAGGTATTTCTACAGATATGTGGACTTCAGATAGTAATAAGACGCGTATTACTGTTACTTGTCATTTTATTTTTGACGATACATTAAGAGCAAATGTACTGGAAACTAACAAAATATTTGGAAGTCATACTGGCGCAAATATTGCAAATGTTTTGTCTGAAATTTTTAATCAATGGAAAATTGGAAATAAAGTAATTCCAATTATTTCTGATAATGGCGCAAATATTAAAAATGCCATTAATAAACATTTAAAAAAGTATCACCACCCATGCATTGCTCACACAATAAATCTCACTGTCACAGCAGCCATTACTCACAACGAAATTTTAGCTCAATTACTCAAAAAATGCAGATCTATAGTAGGACACTTCAAACACAGTAGATCTATAGTAGGACACTTCAAACACTCTGAAAGAAAACAGCAAGGAACTTTACTAAACGAATATGAAGACCCAGTGATGGAAACAACTGCTTCAATATGGAGTCATTTTGACAATAAAGTTATTGAATCGAAATCGGTTGTTACTCCATTTACAAATGCAACGTTGATGCATCTGGATATCTGGATACCAAGAAATGAGAGGGTAAATTATAATTTACACTTTCAGTTCACATTTGACATTTTACTTTACATACTTTTGACATATTCAGTTGAGATCTGTCACTTGTATTTGACATGTCGCATATATACTTTAATTTTGACGTGTTGAGTTGATTCGTCACAATTATTTGATATTTTTATTTTACTTTTGACAATTTTAGTTGGTATTAGTCACTTTCAGTTGACATCTGTTATATTTGGTTGATACTTCATATTTTTAGTTCAATTTTGACATATTTAATTGTCATCTGCCACATTTCGTTAACGTCTTTGACTGGACACACAATCGAAAGTTTTAGAAAAATCTAAATAAGCTATATCAATTGGTTGGTTTTGATTCATATTTAGAGTCCAATCATTAACAGATTCTAGTAAATTAGTAATTACACCTTTCCATTAACGAACCCATCTTGTTCCTTTGGTACAACATTTTTTTCATTTAAGAAATCATACAGGTGTTTGCTGATAATAGACTCCATTATTTTAGAAGCAAACGATAAAAGGCTTATTGGACGATAGAACATTTCAGTTTATCTCCTTTTTGAAAATTGGAGTAATTGAAGCTATTTTCCAAGCATTAGGTAGCCGATGATGATCTTAACAAGATTGCAATTGTAGAATTTATTTTGAGAGATTAGATAAAGGATTCAATTCAAAGTATTTCAATGTTAGGACAAATTAAATTCAAACGCTCAACTAAAAATATATTTAAAATATCATTTTTCAGGTAGATACATACTCCACCACCATTTTATTATTAATACGATCATGTCTGTAAATAGTATAGCCATCTACCTTAATTAATGAATCAAGAATACTAGCGTTAAGCTAGGTCTCTGATATACATAGTTAACATAGTACATTTGGATTATAAATATGAATTACCATAATGAAGTCATAAAACTTTCAAAGAATTTAGAGTACAATATGAAGAGAAATATTCATCCAAATGTTGACAAAATTTGTTAATTTTTTTCGAGTATTTGATAATTTTGTTGTAATCACGCTTTAGAGCCCGGAGTTCCTGCAAAGCGTTTAGATTTCTGCTTGTGGATGGGCTCTCAATTCATAGATAATCAATGCTTTTATCGAGATATTATATTCTCTGAACATGATTCTCTGAAGATACTCTGAAGATGATGCTGATGAAGCCACATTCTCCGCCAATGATACTGTTGCATTTCAGCATTGGACTTACTAAAGTCGACACAATCCTCATTTCCGAATCGCTCATAATCGACAATATTCAGTTAAACTTAACGCTTGGTGTGCAATTTGTTAGTATGGTATAATTGGACCATATTTTTTTGAAAATACAATTAATCAGCATACCTATTTAAATATATTACAACATTTTCCAAATAAAAGGTTGGACGATCTACCGATTAACTATCGCGCGAAGTGTTACTATCAACAAGATGGTTGTCCTGTCCATTATGCTTGAATAGTGGTAAAATGGTAGAATCAGCAATTTGGACAGAATTGGATTGGTCGAAATGGTCCTATTTTATGGCCACCGAAGAGCCCTGATTTGACTACAGCGGATTTCTATCTTTAGGGCCGTTTAAAGCAAATAGTGTATGCGAATGATCTTCCTCCAAATGATCACAATACAATATAATATCATATATAGTGCCAATCTCAAGAATTTTTGTGTAAATTCGATTGTATAAATAGTTACATGTATACCTAAGTTGCAAAATTACTGTCTAACGTCCTGAGATATATAGTTTTTAGTCAAGGCGCAAGCAAAATTACAAAATCGCAATGACGTTAAACACATTTCGCAGACGAAATGTACACAACAGTATTATATTAATAAATACGTTTTTACAATTTTCGATTAAAATGACATATTTTTAGTTGCCATTTTTGATGTTGAAACAGCCTTCTTTTTTTATTCTTCTAAAAAAGCGTTTACTTTTTTTCATTATTTTAAAAAAATTGTAAAAACGTGGCAAAAAGTTATAAAACAACAATGTTATATTTATTAACAATAATAATTGTACAATTAGTAAAATTATTTAACTGAAATGGAACATACAAGCAACTTCCATTAAATTCGAGTTTGCAAACAGTTCCATTCAATTTGAATTATAGTCGTTTTCCAGATGTAAATTTTGGTGCAAATTCGCACCAAACCGAGCGCAGGCTTGTATTTTGCTGCTCCAAATGCACAGTCGCGGCCGGAAAATTCCGCACAATTTTTAATCAAGTGAGTAGATTTTTGAAAACAAAATTTATAGTGAATCAAACTTTAAAAAACATTCAGAAATTCAGTGGCGTACAATTTGTTTTTAAAATTATAAAAACATAAAAAGTTAACAATTTTATTTTAAAGTTTAACATTAATGAAAATTATTAGGTTAATTAATTTAATTAGATATAAAAATAACAAAATTAAATCACATTCGAAGACAACAAATAATTTTTTTTTTTTTTTTTATCAAAAATTGTGCTTTTTCCGCACTGAATTTCGTCAGCTACTCGTTGCAACGACCACCCTTCATCTAATTTTGCTATTGCAAAACCTTTTTCAGCTTCGGTTAACTTATGATACGGCATATGAAACTTTGTAAAAGTAAGAATAAAACTGACAAATCTGCTAGTTTTTAAATTAAACTGACATATCAGAAATAGAAAAATAGGCGGCTGTGGTTTAAAAACCACAATTACAAACGAAAAACACACCGTGCGGAATTTTCTGGCCGTGACTGCATTTGGGTTTGACGCACAATTTGATTAGCCCCGCCCCTACCAGCGCAGCAAATTTTTGTTGTTGTAAACTAAACTGTTATTTGTCAGTTACTATTAAATTTATTACGTTACCCAAACAAGTCTGCAATATTAGAGATTTCAAATTTTTATTCATTTTTTGATGAGATATTTATTCACTAATAAAAATGTAATTGTTGAAGTGTGAAAAGTAGCAAGTCAACTGTCAATAATAGACGATGCGCTTCAAGCTCAGAATTGTTTGTTCCAAATGTTTGACGTTGATGTCCTTGTGCGCAATTGCGCTTGCTGCGAATATGTGTTTGACATCTGGAAAACGACTTATGTGAAAGAAACTGTGATTTTTCGTTCCTAGGGGCAATTTCAATTGTTTTACCAATGCTTCCTCTAATTAATAACAAATTAAGCTTAAATCAAGCAACCGATTGTCATCTGATTATTAACTAATATTTAATATTTTTGATTTTAATCAGAAATTGCAAAAAATAGTGTATACAACACGAGCAAAATTTGCTATTTACATTTTGCTACTTGTTGTATAAATAACTATTACTATATTGTGTAAAATATGGCGTTTAGTTCATTTGTATAATTCAGTTCTTAGTAGGCTTTGGTAACTCAGGACTTGACACCATAATTTTGAAATAAATCAATTTTTTATACAACCACTATTGAAAGTAGGTATTTCAATACTTAGTTCCATAGAAGCGAATTGCAAAAATCAAAAATTGCGACATAGTCACGTTGCCGCATGCTTTTTGCGTCATTTTTACTTTGCCGCAAAGTAAAAAACACGCTTTGTTCCAAAACACAATTGTTTCAAGCAAATGTAATCGTTATTTTGATTACTAGAGGTAACAGCTTTTTATTCACCGACTTTATTATATTTAAAATCACACATAAATGTTAGTTGGTCGTTGTCAAACATTCACACATATTATAAATTAATATAATTTTTGTAATTATTTGTGTGGTTGTATAAAAAATAGTATGTACCTAATACATGTGTGCAATGAATCAGTGCAATACCGCGAAATGTCAATATACTTAAAACCTATATTTAATTTTGTAGAAAAACGTTAAGCAAAGTTGATGCTAAAAAATTACAGTAACACGAGGGACAATTTACATAAATCTAATAATTATTCATCGGTCAAACGCACTTTTTCATTTTTCAACTAGAAGAAATTCGCTGAAAATGAGGTTCCACAGTACTTCTCTCGTTGCTATGTTAAAATTTCTTATTCAAATTTTTAGAATTTTGAGGCATCTTAGGCAAAAAATTTATCGGGTTATTTTAAAATGCTTTTTAAATTTTAACTAGGAACCAAATAAGAAACAAATCTAAGTGATAAAGTTGAAACATGTGTATGAAGAGATTAAAAAGTAAAAAATGTGTTGTAGGTACTCTACTTTAATGAAACTATTTGAAGCAAGAATTAGCATTTAGAATTAATAAAATAAAACAATGTTTGAAGTAAATCCTAGCACTATCAATGTAAAGGGTGTGTTAAGGGTTAAAAACATGAATTGAGGATTCTATCCTATTTTTGAATAAACTAGTTAAAGTATTTCAATTTATTATTAGAAAACAAATTTGAAAGAAGTCTGACAAATCAAACTGTAAAGGGTGCATTAAGAGTTAAAATTGTGATATGTGGGTTCTAGCCTAATTTCAATTTAATTAACTGAATAATGATAAGTTAAATAAGTTAAAATTACTACTGGAATACAAGTTTGAAAGAAATCCGAGCATTTTGACTGTAAAGGTAGGCATTTTTCATTAGGCGGTGTTTTCCCGTTGGTCCACAGAAATTCATATTTCTGTAGGAAATCATTGGAAAGTTTCGGTTTCCATTTTGGAAATTTGGCGAAATTCAACATGAAAGGACCGATTCTTTTCAACGCCGTTATTAACGCATGGGGTTCCTTAAATGAGGATACAGGATCCCATTTGTTCGATATCGTCCGTTTGTTAAAGAATACAATAAGCAAAGATACCATGGTGAAAGAACATGTTCTATGGGAAACATTAGCCGCTCTAAATGTCGGCGTCGAATCTGGCCAAGTGGTAAAAAACGCTGATACTAGTAAGTTTCTATTAAAGAAACAAAAAAAAAAGCTGCGAAAAAGCCGAAGATTGCTATCAAGATGTCTTATGTTTGCTCCAAGTGCAAGAGGAGAATGTCTCCTAAAAAGAAACGGCAAGCTCCCAAAAAAAAGAAGGCCAAGGCAGCCAAACGCACAAGAAAAGGTCGTAGCCGAAAGATGTAAAGCTGATGTGGATAAACTGGCAAAAATAGATAAATAGGAGTCGCATAGAAAAATAAACCAAAACAGAGAAAAAGGGTATATTAAGGGTTGAAGTTGTAAAATAAGGATCGCATTCTCTTTTTAATTATATTATTTGTAAATTTGTTTTAAAAGTATAGTAGAAATCTGATATGAAAAAAATCCGATCCATATGACTCTGTAGAGTGGTAGTAGTTAGGGTCGTAAATAATTTTTAATTACTCATTATGTAATTATAAAATTACTGATGGAAAATGGTGAGTTATGCTGACATATACGAATCATAACACCGTCAATTTTTGAACAATTAATTTAAAGAATCAACAGGTCACATGGGCTTATTTTTAGGGGATGAAACTTTTACCAGCATTTTCTTCAATGTATGTTTGCCAAATTTGATTCAAATAAAATGTTCCTCCTGGCAGGTATTCACGTTACAAATTACGCATTTTTACAACTTTTTGACCCTTCAACCCTTAATAAAAAGTCAACCCTTAAAAACTCCAGATTTTTTGAATGCATTCACCACTTGGAGTATACACAAAACATATGTTCAATATTTGGTCAAAATCGGTCTGCAACTTTAGAAGATTAAGTGGATGCAACGATTTTGCTGTTTTTGGCATGTTTTTGACCAATAATGCGCAGGTCCTTGAGAATTTCCTAACTTTTTTTTCTTTGACCCAATCAATGGGCAAATAGAAAAAAAGGACGCAAATTTTGCTTTAATCGAGTCAGTAGATTCCAAAATATAGCGGTTTAAAGAAACGAACAGACCGACAGACCGACAGACAGACCGACAGACGGAAATTAGTGAATATGATTTTCGTAATCTACGCATTCTATAAAGTAGAAAAAAGTGAAATTTGGAGATTTTTTTTTTTCATGAATACAATACTTCCTCTACGAGAGAAGTAAAATAAACAATTTAACACTAATATTAACTAAATAAAAAAAACAGTAACCCTGGAAAGTGGCGAAGTTTAGCCTAAGGCTACTCATACTTAACCACAGAAAAAAATCAAATTAGACAACAAGTAATAATATATAAACTATAAAGTAAATTTAACAATCAGATATTGGGAGGAAGAAAAACTGCTGGGCACGTATTGTGTATGAAAGTCATTTTAGCAAAAACAAAGGATAATTTATGAATTTTCGTTTTCTTAACTTAATAAATGCATTTTAAACTTGATTTTAAAGTTAGCAGTGCTTAAGCATTTTAAGTTTTCGGGGATATTATTGTAAAGTGATACTGAGTTATAGGTAAAGCTTCAATGGGAAGGTAGAAAAAAAGGACGCAAATTTTGATTTAATCGGGTCCGTAGATTCAGAAAGATAGCGGTTAAAGGAACGAACAGACCGTCAGACCGACAGACGGAAATTAGTGAATATGATTTTCGTAATCTGCGCATTCTATAAGGTAGAAAAAAGTGAAATTTGGAAAAAAAAAATCATGGATACAATACTTCCTCTACGAGAGAACTAAAATGAAGTGTTTTCGCTTAGGGTATGCCATAGGTGAAAACACTGTTTTATATACGTAGAAAAACCACTATTTTTCACGCTTGTTTTAGAACAATAAAAAAGAAGGTTGTTTCAACATCAAAAATGACAACTAAAAAGATGTCATTTGAATCGAAAATTGCAAATAAATTATACGACACACACGCGTTAAGTGCGTTTAACAGCATCTCGAAAAATGAAACAAATTATACTTTTCTTCGGTTTTTCAAACTATTCCTTGAATATGTTAACATGCACTTATCGCTTATTATAACATTAGGGCCTTATTCATAAAAAATTACAAACCACTTATAGAGCGTTTATAGTGCATCTGCTAAAAAGTCTTATTCATAAACGTTTAATAGTGTTATAAACCTCATATAATTCGCAATTTTCCTGAGGTCATTGGTGCCATAGATTGCAAACACATAACAATTAAAAAATGTGGGGGCGATCAGGCTCAATATATAAATAAAAATTATGACTTCTTGGCCTTTTAATATTTGTTTGACTGATTGTTTGGTCCATTAGTGTATAAATACACTTTATTTCATAAAAGAAATTGCAGAGAACGAAATTCAATTGTCAAATTTCAAATGTTATGAACGTGCATGAAGTTGGCCGCATAAAAAATATGGCATAATACCACCAAAGTTACTAAAAAGTCTTTATTATCGATACTTTAGTTACAAACAATTTAAAACACGTTTATGAATAATCAACAGTTAAAAGGCTTTGTAAACTTTAAACACATTTTAACTAATATACATCTACAATGTATTTTAAGATATTTTTATGAATAACACCCTTAAATTAAAAAATTAGTCATATTTGTTTGTACAAAAATTAGTTACTGATTTTAATATTTATAACAAATATTTAGTAACATATGTAAGGCAAAATATGCTTAATGAACTCGAGAATTTCGGCTTGCGCCTCGGCTAAAAACTATATCTAGGAGTACGGATAAATCATGATTAACCTAGTGTTAAACTTTTAGTTTCTCTAAATTAATAATTTAATTTTTAGAGTTACTTTAAATTAAAAACGTCATTTATATAATAGTCTAATAAAAAATGACGTTTTTAAATTTATGAACAAACAACAATTAAAATTTTATTTTCTTATAACATAAAACTTAATATTTCATATCGGTTTCAACTTGATAATTCACAAACATCAGTTAAACCTCAAAATACAGCTTCATTATATGCATCAAAACCAATCAATACTTTCATCTTAAAGCAGAAATGGCGAGCAGCGCCTGAAAAAGCGGGTGCGGCTTTGAGAAATTGTACAAATACAAAAATAAAATGTGGTTAACCAGTTCAATTTCAATTGTGTTAGTTTTAAATACAATATTAATGCAAGTTAATGGCGGAAGTAGTAATAGTGAATGGTCGAAACCCAATCCCACAGTGTTTAATATTGGAGGAGTATTAAGCAGCAATGAGAGCGAGAAATATTTTAAAGAAACAATTGATGTAAATTTAAATTTTTCTTTATATTGCCATGTTTCATGAAAAGGAATTAATAGTTTAGTTTTTTAAGTTACTAAACCTACCATTAAATATTTTATTCATTAGAAAATTTTCACGATTAATTATATTTAAACTATTTTTAAGAACGAACCAAATTCTAAATATTTTGAATTTTATAATTTCAGCATCTGAACTTTGATTCCCAATACGTGCCCAAAGGAGTAACTTATTATAATACAGCAATTTTGATGGACCCAAATCCAATACGAACAGCACTGAATGTGTGCAAATATTTAATTTCTAGTAAGGTAAATAATAATATTACGATTTTTTATTAGATTTACGTTTTTCTTCGAGTTCTACTCGTGTATAACACAATTATATAAAATAAGGAAATTATAATAATACATCAGACAACATGACAAGTGTAAATTTTAAACAATTTTTCAAAGCTTTAAGAATAATTTTGTGCACCGATCGATTTAGTAATATTGATCAATATTTATACTACACAGTTTTGGTGGCATCTAATTTAAATGTGAGGTATAAATATTCGCTATTTTTTTGTTAAAACTATGTACCTATTTACATTTTGCACAATCTCTGAGAAAACACAATATTATTTATTTTAATATTAGATGTCATTGTACCGTCGTCATATATATAACTAAAAAAGAATATTGCCGGTATAGGACAAATACTCGTAAATTAAACAAAGCTATTACGTAGCTAATATTTCGATTAAAATTGTGGCAATCTTTGCTAAAACATACTTAAAAAATAAAAAAAAACTTCGTAATGTACTAAAAAAAAAGTTAAAATTGGAATGTAAAGTTATGGCCATCTCAAAGTGACCAGCAAACAATTTTTCTTTTATACAACTTCTAACTTCGTTAAAACAAATCACATAATCTTTTTTGCATTAAATACACAAGAAGAAGTTATTTGAAAAAGCCGTTTAGAAAAAATAGTCATTATAACCATAAGTGAGTATGCTTTTATCGATCAAAAGTAAATTATTTTGCGCAAAAACTTTGTTGTTAGACAATGCCACAAAAGAGAATTGCGTGAAAAATCTCGAGTCCGTTAAGGTAAGTGATTTTTCTAAGTCAGTTCTTTTAAGTGATACTATTATCTAGCAACAATTCCTTGTAAAAAACTGCAATTTTGATCGATTTAAATCATACTAACGTATTTAGAAAGATAGTTCAATAAAATAAATTATTGAAATTTATGTATGTTATTTATTCTAACACCGATTGCAATATTTATTAGACGTACTAGTTTAAAGTTCAAAATATGCGTTTTTTAAATTTGTTTGTTATATTTATAAAACAATTTGTTGGTTGCTATCAAAATGAGTGGTTTTTTCACTTCTAATTACACTGCTTTTTTATTGTCGAACGTAAACTTGTGATTTTTCAATAAGAATTTGGTTGCTTGGCAATACGTCGAAAAAACTGATTCTAATTTTTTTTTTTTAATTTATGTAGGTATAAATAAATAATATACCTACATAAATTTCAATAATTTACTTATGAAAAATATCTTTTTAAATATCAATGCTAGTTAAAAGAACTGGCACAGAAAAATCACTTGTCCTAACGGACTTAAAGTCACTAAATATTATATAAAGTACCGGAATGGGTATGGACAATGAGTAACACAGAGAACGCTATACTTTGGGACTCAAAATGGCTAACTCAGCTGATTGACTGACAGCTGTTTGTAAATTTATAATATAATTTGTATAAAATTTGCGATAATAATGCCTAGCTGCTGCGTGCCTTTTGTGAACTTATATGCAAATTATACCTGCAATTATTCGGAATGAAAAATGTTGGTTAGTGCCCAATTTCCCATTAATTTTATTACAATTTTCTTATTTGAACTCATTTTACAGGAAATTATTTACAATACAATTGAAGACATCGCACATTTGGATAGAAATTCACAAAACTAAGGCGGGAAACCGAATTAAAAGTTTACATTAATATAATATAAACATTTACAAACAAAATTACACTATAATTTAATAAATAAACACTTTATTTTTTTCCGTTATGCAAAATTGTTTTGTAACATTAGGTGGCGTAGAAAACGTTTGTTGTCAACAGCGCATAGCTATTCGACTTTGACTGTAAATTCATGTTGAAATGCCCAAGATTAGTAGATAGTACTAATCTACTAATATATATATATATATATATCTATCTAATCTACTAATATATATCTACTAATCTAAACAATAAAATAAACTCAAAGTACTACTATGTATTTTTTATTTTTGGCAAACTAGTTTCGACTATATAAAATAGTCATTATCAATGCCAATAATGTAAATATAAGAAAAAGAAAATACAAAAGTAATAAAATGTAGGTAACATACCAATAAAATATTTAGAAAAAAGTTAACAAAATTTGATATTCTGATTATTTCATTCCTATCACAATACTGTACTTGAAATCACAGCTTTCTATATATTAGTCCGACAACAACCCGTTGCCATTTCTACGGGGCCTATTACAGCGATAACACCTCCCGTTGCTATAGTTACTTTATATAGATGATAATAATTGTAATGTACATTTTACTTTTAACCTATTTAGATATCCATGAAACAAAATATGTAAACAATATATTAGCTATTGAACAAATCTGTCATCTCAAAAATGTCGAACAGACGATTTGGAGAGATTAAATAACGTTAAATAATAACGTTAAATAGTATAGTCAATATTAATAACGTTAAATAGTATAGTCACGAAATAATCTTTAAAATACAACTCGGGAAAAGATTATTGTTATCGGTAATTTTGCATTTTAATGCACTCAAACTACGTTTCCTAAAGCAATTTTACTTGTCAAATTGGCAGACAAAAAACCTCGCGTACCGCTCGGTTTTTTGATCCATCAATTTGACTCGTAAAATTGCTAGGCAACGTAGTTTTCGTATAAAATTCAAAATTACCGATAATAATCTTTTCCCTTGTTACATATGACAATATATTTTATAAATTGATGTGAGCAAACTAGATTTAGGAAAACAAATTTAAATTCAAAACTGAATTGAAAAAATCACAATATTCAAAATTGATTTGTTCATTGACATAAATTTCATTATTGTTTCTTCTTGGCTTTAAAATTTCAAACTTTTCATAAATGTTTAATTTTAAACCTTTATCATTAAAATGTAATATTTTGAAATTTAATGAAGGGTCAAAATGATGTTTGGTACTGATGATGTGATTAGCAAAAGCAGATTGTGTGTTATCTAGATTAAGGTTATAAAATTGTTTTATTAATTTATTGTGTTCATTAACTCTTACTGAAATTTTTCTACCAGATTGTCCAATATACACTGTGTTACAATTTTGACAAATTAGTTTATAAATACCGGATTTGTCATTATTAGAAATTTCGTCTTTGGTGTTTATGACATAAGATGACAAATTTAATAATTGTTTTCCTAAATCTAGTTTGCTCACATCAATTTATAAAATATATTGTCAGAATATCAAATTTTGTTAACTTCTTTCTAAATATTTTATTGGTATGTTACCTACATTTTATTACTTTTGTATTTTCTTTTTCTTATATTTACATTATAGGCATTGATAATGACTATTTTATATAGTCGAAACTAGTTTGCCAAAATAAAAAATACATAGTAGTACATACTTAGAGTTTATTTTATTGTTTATAATAAACACTACTATTTGAGAATGGACCTTTCAAATATATCTACTAATCTTGTGACATGTCTACTTATATATTATTCTTATTCGTCAAATTCAAATTTCGCGGTCAAAAAACATACGGTTGGTATTTTGTGGACTCAAAATGGCGACTGAATTGCGGTACTTTATATATCTAGTGACTTTAAACGGACTTTTTATGCAGTGCTCTCTCGTGGCATTGCCTAGCAACTAAGTTTTGGTGCAAAACAATAAAATTTTAATCGATAAAATCATACACACTTATTGAATTACTGTTGATTATTTCGTGGCTAACAATATTGTAATCGACTTACAAAAATAGATATTTGCTTTGCTCAATGGTTTTAAAAATTAATAAACTTTTATCTGCTAGTGTGTCACAATGACAGCATTATAAGTATCAATTTTAATGTCAAAATGACATGCATTTTGAGTTCCAAGACTCCAATGAATTTCATTATAGAATTAGTACTCTAATTAGACTCAATTGAAAACCAAATCACATAAAATTAAAAACATATATAAAGGGTAATACTAAAATCAACGAGTATTATATAAATTAATAGTAGAATTAGTGCAATTTGGCAAATTAATACCAGAGAGACCGCCGCAGGTGTCAAAACAGTAGAAAGGTTATTATTTTGCGAGTTAATTTGAATAATTTTCATAAATTATTCTTGATTTTTCAGGTAGAAATAGTTAAATAACATTTTTTGTGGAATTTTCTATATCAGAAATCACTTCCTTCTGAATCGCTCATTTGTATTTCAAAATTACCGTACAAATCACCCGACAGAAATATTCTTCAAATTGTTATTTTATTGGTTCCTAGGGAATCGCTAAAAAATACGCACTTGCTTGCAATACTAATATATTTTCAATTTCTTCTTTAATATACACTAGTAGATAAAATTTTGTATGTTATTCGGATCGTAATTAATGATTATACAACTAGTACCATAATGATTGTTATTGCGATCTTTATAACATAAATAACTATTATAATTTAACAATAACAAATTTATTTTGGTTTGTTTATTAGCAACACGTTAGCAACGTTATACTTTAGAAAAATCACAGGTGTGAGGGAGCCGAAAAAACAATTTTTATATATAATACAACAAGTGGCTGCTATATTGCCGTCAATTTTTATCTGTCAGATAGATAACGAGTAGCTGTTACAACGACAATCGCCACGAGCGCTTCAGCGCGAGTTGCGATTGTTTAGAGGCGACAGCTACGAGTTAATCTGACTGATAAAAATTACCAAAAGATGGCTGCCACGAGTTTTATTCGACAAGACAATCCAATGAATGATTTGAAATGATAAAATCTGATAAAATCAAGGTGCCTTTTTGTATACAGTTTGTATCCTTTCCTGTTTGTATTCTGTATGCCAAAGTGACCAAATACATTTGTAATTCATAAGTTGAGTTAACAATTTCTAGCGCATCTTTTCGCAATTCTGCTAGTGCAAGTACTGGACAAGGAACGCAAATTTGTATACAATTGTATACAATAATTGCAATGTTAATAACTATCATTAATTAAGTATTATTTACGGCCGGTATTATCAACTACAATTAACAGCTGATTTAGTTAAAGTACCTTTTGTCTAAATCTACGGAGGTTTGGCTAACTACCTTATTTATAAGATCCAGTTGTGGCACAAGAGAAAATTGAAGAACCCTATGAAGCAACAAATGAAGAAACCAATCGAAGAAGAAGTTACATACGAAAAAGCGGAAGAACCACAAATAACAATGAAACCTACACAGATTAAATATACTCTGAAGTTCATACCGAAGAAACGAAAACACCAATCTGAATTCGATACTATTGTTGCAGCCAAATGCAAATATTATAAAAATAAATCCAAATTAATTGAGATTGAAATTCAATTAAAACACAAAGATATAAAGTACAGACAAGTGCAAATAGACCTTTTAAAGCAAAATTTAAAGAAAAACGGGATAATAGTGGCATACGCCTTATTAATTTGGCGGAAGATATAAATAGCGCAGAATTTGTGTATGAAAATAATTAATAAACAGTATACAGATTTTAATTTTTAATTATGAAATTTTAATTTTAAGATTCACTAGTAGAATCTAACAAACTTATATCCGTTGTAAATAATGAATCCGTACACAAGTTTAAATAATCGCAAGTATTTTTGAAAATGTCACTTTTGAGTTCAAATTTTGAGGTTATATAACAATATTTAACGATTTGTCGGCTTAAATAGACCCCTTTAAAGGCGGAACTTATATGTAACGGCCATTTAAAACAGTTGATAATACAGTAGATGATTAAAGCTCCTTTAAAGATAAAGGCGCATTTAATCCCGTTGATAATACGGGCCGTAAATGTATTAAATAGAGTTCTTGTTAACTTCTTTTCATTTTTTGACAGCAACAATCGTACATTTTTGACAGCTACAATCGAACATTTTTGACAGCGACTTTTTTTTTAGTTTCTCAGAGTAACATTTAGAACATAAATTAGATTGTCGTTGCAACAGCTACTCGTTATCTATCTGACAGATAAAAATTGCCGGCAAGATAGCAGCCACATTGTTGTATTATATATGAAAATCAAATATTAATTCGCTCACACTTTTTTTTTTCAATTATATTTGTCAAATGGACATCACCATACACTTTAATGCACGATTAATGCATTTGGACTCGCAAAATTGCTTAGCAACATAAATTTTGTGTAATCATTTTTCGTTTTTCATGAAAATTCATTCATCTGCAAAAATATTTTTCTCCAACCGTCAAAAAAGAGCTCAATTTTAATACTAATATCTGTCAAAAAAGTAGCCAATTTTTATACAGTAAAAAAAATAATTTGTTCCTAGGCGACATCAATACTTTTTCTCCCAGGACGAAAATAGTAGTTTATACAACAAGTAGCAAAATGTAGGTTTTTTTTTCATGAGAAGTAAGTTTGTCCAACGAGGCGCCAGCCGAGTTGGACAATACGACGAATGAAAAAAAAAAACTAATTTTGCACATGTTGTATACACTACTTTTTGCAATTTTCTTGCTATTAACTTTTTAAATGATAAATACATTCTTATATGAGAAGCCAATCAAAAGTCCAATATTTTCAAATCTGAACCAATCACGTTCGTTATTAAGTGATAAAAACCGCTATCAATAGGTGGAAAAAACGATAAAAACCCGTATTACTATTTAATAGGGGTTGCCATGACAATTATCTAGTATGCTTTGCTATTTTTTGCTATTAATGTCAAATTAATGTTACAAAATTGAAAAATGCAGGCTCAAGAACGTTTCGGTAACTGTTCACTTCTAAATATTGAAGATGCAATTAATAAGACAATTCAAGATGCAATTAATAAGACATTAGCCTCAATCATGTATTTATCTCCCTAAAATACATTCGAGATTCAATTTTCATCAGGATAATTTTATTTTAAATTTACTCAAAATTTGTTGCTATTTGGAAATATCTCTCGCAGAAAAGACATGAGAAAATCGCTCCAGCTGCGCTGTCGCGATTTTCTCATTTCTTTTCTGTTCGAGATATTTCCATAGCAACAAATCTTTCGTATTAAAATAAAATTATCCGGTGAAAATTGAACCTCTTATGTATTTACCCCCGAAAAAAAGACTTTTTTTCATTGATTTTTAAGACCAGTAAAAAAAGTAGGCCGTTTCAACATTGGAAACAACAACTGAAAAGTTGTCATTTTGATGGAAAATTGCAAAATAGTATATTATATTACTACTTTTCGTGTTGAGCCCAGAATTGCTGCCGAGGCGATAGCCGAGGCTGCAAAATGAGCGAAACACGAAAAGGCATTCTATGCCGAGTGATATATGCTGTTTTTTCTCCAATCGACAACTTTAAAGACACAGCTTATTAAAAATACTGAATGCGCTGTATTAGTGTGACGTATTTTTGAATGGAGTAAATCCAACTTCTGGGTCACACAAACAACTAGATCGAAAATCGACTTACATCGAATGCGTCAATGAATCAAAAATCAAAATAAAAACGTTGAATAAAAACATTAAGCAAACAATCAATATCAATTGGTTTACTTACCTTATACCAATTTAGCAGGTAAACATCTTTAAACTGAACATAAACTTTTTTAAAACATTAATATGAATGTTTGATGTAGGTTGATACTATTGACACTTCCTATTGACAGTTGTTTGTTTGACTCAAGAGTCAGTTTTACCCCAACAAAAATTCGTGGCTACGTCATCACTAATACAGTGTATTAGAGAAATTCGAATTAAATACTGAACAATTAGAGAAATTAGAAAAATTGAAATTGAAATTAGTAGTAGCGGTATTGTTATCTATATTTATAAGTTCATTTAAATTCTTCTTTATTACAGTGCTTGTGCTGCTTGTATTATGTGTACCCTGTTTTACGGTAATATTTTCTTTAGCTACATCCAGTTCAGTAAATGAAGTAACTTCATATGTGTTAGTTTCTGCTCGCGATGTACTAGGCCTAGGCTCATTAAGGTCAACTGGAGCTAATATTTTTTTGCGATTGTTTATGAATTAAATTTGAGACTGTATCTTTCGCAACTTGTGCCAATTCAGGTGGAGTACAATCCATAAATTCTAATGAGTCTTGCTACATTTTTTACGTTTATTATACAGGTTGTAGGATAGTCTGGCAACCAAATATACACGACATTATTATACTAGTAACAATTTTTTCCTTATTATACTAATATAAAAATGATCTACTTCAGAGTTGAGCATTTAGAAGCGAAATATGACTATTTTTGTACGATTAAAGAAAAAGTACTTTTTCTGCTATGAAAAAAAAATACCTACTGCATTAGTAAAAGATTTATAACCACTTCTTTTGCTATTAGAGCCACTTCAGGCGGAGCATTTGGTAGTTCTTTGATCAGACTTTGCGTTAATAATTGCAGTGCGAATGATGATTTGATTTGACAGATCAAATAATATGTAAAGAGTCATGGCTACCTTATAATTACAGTACAAAATGTCTAGATAATTTTTAAATTAATGATTTTATAATCATTTTCTCGGTTTGAGAAAAAATAGTATGTGTTATTCGGATTTAAAGTACTTTGTTGGATTCGCAATATTTGCATTAGCTCGGATACGCTGCGCTTCGCCTCGCAAATGCAAACATATTGCTCATCAAACAAAGTGACACTTTTAATCCTAATAATACAATATACTTAATATATCTAACTAAAAAATAATACGAGTCTAAAAAGTTTACTTTTAAATCACTAAGCGATCTATTAATAAAAATAACGAACAGTTAACACATTGAGATTTCAACACCATTTATAAGAGCGCGTCTTCCAGTTTAAACTATCGAGGCATTTTTTTGTAAATCTAATTTTGCATTGTACATTTTCAATAAAACAAGGTTTAAATATTTTAATTCAAATGGGTTAAAGCATAGAAATTTTTGTAATCAATTTTCAGACAGCTTTAACTTCTCAGAGATTTTTTCATAGAGATAGCGTGGCTCAATTACCTTATTTTGAAGCATAGTATTTACAATTTATTTTTTGACATGTTTTTCCGGAACACCTTGTATAACATACTTTCAAAATAAAACTTTCCACTTGACTAAATTATTAACAAACGTTTGTAGATTGAAAACACAAAACCTAAACCACAGAATGATATTTTGCCAGACTAGAACAGAAACAGGGTTTTGGAGAATAATGCGAGAACGTAACATAATCATGTAGAGTCAAGACAGAAATCTATTAAATATCTAATATGTCACTATTGTATTACTTTTAAGGTTTATGCTGTGGTCGTTTCACATCCGCTAAGAGGTGATCTATCTCCAGCAGCTGTATCATATACTAGTGGATTCTATCATATTCCGGTAATTGGAATTTCTTCGAGAGATTCAGCATTTTCGGACAAGGTATATAAATAACTATACTCGATTCAGTTAACAAGTGTATGGGGGACACCTCCCAAAATTTAAGTACATGCAATTGATTGTACAACGTAAAAACCGGTGTCACAATAATTATTTCATATAATCACTACAAATATAGTTAACATTAGAAGTTTTGTTGGTGTTTATTTCAAATGTTGCGTGCATTCGTGGGGCGTGTGCCCCGTACTTCTTAATTTAATTAAGTGTAAGTGCAGTTTGGAAATCCCTTATTTTGTGTATCTCGTGTATTTTTGCAGTACGAGCAAAGTGATCCAACATATTAAACTTTTAACTATATTGAATAAATTGCCTTGCACATATTATTTGATTTTAAGATGCAATAAGATGAAATAAGTCAATGTTAAAATGTTAATGAAGTTAAGAAATAAGTCAATGTTAAAAAAGATAATGTCATTAATTCAATTTGTTGCTCTCCAATGAATGATACTATTTAATTATTTTATTTTTCAGAATATTCATGTTTCCTTTTTGAGAACAGTCCCTCCTTATTCACACCAAGCCGACGTTTGGGTAGAAATGTTAAAACATTTCAATTACAAGAAAGTGATTTTTGTCCATAGTTCAGATACTGATGGTCGCGCACTTTTAGGCCGATTTCAAACTACTTCACAAAGTTTAGAAGATGACGTAGACATTAAAGTTCAAGTAAATTTAATCACAACTTTCTAAAATTAAATAACTAATCAAATAAACTACAGGTTGAATCCGTCATCGAATTTGAGCCGGGTTTAAGCAGCTTTAGATCTCAATTGATGGACATGAAAAATGCCCAAGCACGAGTTTATTTATTATATGCTAAGTAAGTTATTATATAAATTATTCTAAAACAAAAAAGTTGATATATGTGTATATAGTTACTGAGTGAAATTAAAAAAGCATTTTTGAAATAAAAAGTTAAGAGAAATAACAAAATCGAACAATCTTCCGAATTCCGAAAACCAAACAATCTTCCATTTTTGTGTATAACGTAGCTACTATAAAAAAGTTACATCTTCTCACATTCATAAAAAATACACGAAGAGAAGTTAGCTGAGTACAATCCTATTAATCGCTGATTTAAATACATTAAATAATATATATTAAAGAACATGTTTCATAAATAATATATATTTAAAGAACAATTTTATTGCACAAGTTCAACTTTAAAACGCGATAAAATAGCTATTTGTGTATTAAGAGCGCAAAGTGATACTTTGTCGCGCGAGCCAGAATGTTGTCGTGCGACGCGATAGCGGAGCACGACAATCTGGCGAGAGCGACAAAAACACTTTGCGCTCGAAATACACACAAGATTTTTCCTACAATCGATTTTAAATTAAATTTTTGTTGCAAAAATGTAAAATTAATATTTTGACAACAAATAAAAATGTGATTATATCATCGGTAACCAAGAAACGCTCATTTCTAAAAACAAAAACTATTGTTTTACTGCATTGTTTTGATTTAGCGAGCGGGAAAATCAGTAAAAAGATCTAGAGCGGCAAAGTGACAACTCCTCGGAAAACGCCAACTTTTCGTTGTCAAATGGAAGCACAAAGGCTTACTTTTATATGCGATTGTAGGAAAAAGCGTTTTAACAAACGTGTGCAATAATTTGACTTATGAAACACGTCCTTTATACTATTTCATCTATTTTATGCCTTTTTTACTATCATTTTAATGCAAAAATTGCAATTTTAAAATCTAAGGAATTTTATGTTGGTTGGTAACATTGAGAAACCAAGTGACGGATTATATTATAAGTTTCCGAAAACACCTTTAGTTTTTTAGCACGTTAAATACTTGTTTACTCACCACCAACATTACAAAGATAAATAACCCTACGGAATAATGAACTGTAATAACTCAATTTCTGTATTTTTGAAACTTTGAAAATGACACATTGTTGACTGATGATTGTTGACAAGTTCCCCCCTAAAGTGGAAAGTGTTTACTTTCGCCCCAAGAGAACAATTTCCAACCTTAAATTTCCATAGCCCCAACATAAAAAAAAATTACCAGCTTAATATTGATCGGAATTTTGTTTTAATGTTGGTTTGACGGTTCAAAACTTCAAAACGACTAGGGTGTAATCTTTTGTTTGGCCAGAAAAACGTACAACATTTTACGCACAACTTAATTGTTTGTAGCATCTTTTAAATGATATGTAGATATTTTTTTGCTAAAAGTCATAAATAGAGAAAAACTAGGTGTCTTTGAAACAAAAATATAACGTTGTTAAGAATTGTACTACCAGAACCCGAAGAAAGAGTCAATAATGCAAATTGTTAAAATGTTCAAATGAATGCATCGTCGGACACACTTTATGTTACCGGGGCCATTTCTTTTCATAGTATTTCGAACTGCGTTTTTAATATTCATAAATAACTGTAGGATGTTTCTAGTTATTATGTATGTTACAATAATATGTTATTAACAAGTTTTTAGTTAAATATATGAATATCCAATATATTCAATTCAATGTTTATTTTATCGGCCGGGCTTTTTTACGGACTTTTTGTAGTTTTTCAGCCCACATATTGCAAACACTTAGTTACCGGTAAATAGGTTGTAAATAATTAATTAGTATCAAGTTGTGCATAAAATAATGTAATAGCAGTTTAAAAAAGTTGGTATAAGTGACTCAAAATCACACACTTGAAATAAAATAGGTTGATAGAGTATGTTAAGGGTCATATACAATTTTTAATCCACTTCTTATAATATATTATAACTGTGTGATTTTTAAAATTTTACAGTAAAATGGATGCAAAAGTAATTTTTGCAGACGCATCAAGCTTAAATATGACTGACGCTGGGTATGCTTGGATTGTTACGGAGCAAGCTTTGGAAGCGGATAATACACCTGAAGGAATTCTAGGATTGAAACTGGTGAACGCCACCAACGAACAAGCGCATATACGCGATAGCATGTAAGGAATAGCATGCATTTGAGATAAAAGGCTCAAACTTAGTATTAAAAATGAATATACAAAGATTAATAAATATATAAATAAGTTGATTAATATTTAATATACTTATATACAGTGTTTTTCACTTTGACAGCCACCAACGATTTATTTATATTATTTGTAAAGATAACGATTTCAAATTTTAAAATCGAAACGTACTCCTAGAGACGAAAAATATCCCATTTTTTCTTATTTAAATTGTTTCATATTTTGTGAGTGCAACTCTGGTACCGCAATCACAAAAATGAAAATAACAAATCTTGCGGCCTATCCGTAAACCAATACACGTTTGAAAAATATGATTGTCTAATAGTGTTCCAACATTGTTTGACGGAATAGCACGTAGCCATGCTCCGATTCATTGCATCGCAAAGCTTTGAAGCAAGCGGTATCTACGTCAGTAGTAAAGATCGAACTTTTGCTAGTTTTCAAAATTACGAATTACGAGAGACAGACAAAATTACAAGAGAGAGACTTAGAAACAGCATATGCCGATGAAAGAAATGCAGGGAGACGCAAATCGTTAATTTTTCTTATTCCAAGACGAATTGGTAGATTCATTGACGAATGGGTAGAGTAGCTTGGGTCGACTCAATGTCATTTAGTTGAATATTTAAAATGGTTTCCAAACAAGTTTTCATAGATTTGTCTAGAAATTCAATAATTTTTGAAAATTTCCGAAAAGAGCTTGTCCGTAGAAGAAAGGTAAATTTTGGTACAAACAAACATTACTTTATGATGATGTATGTCACATGTGCGTTCAAATCTAAACATCGATCAAAAAGTCTTTCAACTATTTTAACCTTTTCCGCTATGTGTGATTCAAACCCTTCTTTAAAAATGGGAGGTTTGTTTAGATCTTCTTTTTCCTGTAGCATATTTTCATTTACATCGGTCTCGATAAAATATAATTAACATTTTTTGGGATTTATCTCCAAACCAATTTTTTTTGATAGTTTAACGAGGTTTCGAAAATCATTTATAATTATATCCGGGTGGTCAGCAAAGATGTGTCGTCCAAGTACCATACATTTAGTTCTCAATTTAGTGTTTTTACTATGGGATGAACTGCTAGGCTGAAACTCATTGGTCCACAGGGGTCCCCTTGTTGTGCGCCAACAGTGGAAGGTATAAAATTACTTCCAAAAACGAGGTTGAATAGATTTCTATAGCACTGGTATAGAAAAAGGGTAGATCTCAGGCATTTTCTCACTTATTTCTTTGAGAATTATGTCTCTTTCCACTGAATTATATACATTCTTGTAGTTAATTTTTAATTAAAATATTTCATTAACAATTAGTCAAAAATTTACATATTTTTCTATATATATATTTTGCAAAGTTTTTAAATATTATTTTAATTTTCTGAATTTCAGATATGTGCTAGCGTCGGCTTTGCGCGATATGAACCAATCGAAAGAAATTACAGAAGCACCAAAAGATTGTGATAACTCTGGCTCAATTTGGGAAACCGGAAAAGAACTCTTCAATTTTATTCGAAAACAGGTTTTGCTAAATGGTGAAACTGGAAAAGTAGCATTTGATGATCAGGGCGACAGAATCAATGCTGAATATAACATTGTTAACGTTCAAAGAAAAAAGAAAAAAGTCACAGTTGGAAAATTTTTCTTTAATCGGGTAAGTAAAAATTCTAGTAATCGTTAGCTTTGCTCTTTGAAGAAAAACTGTTTTGTTTTTTGTTTTAAATGTACGCAAAGCAATAATAAGTTTTACTTAATCATTAGGAAAAATTAAATGTAAGTTAGTCGGGGCACCTTACATTTATTATATATGGACAGGAGCGTAGTTTTATTAATCGTAAACAGTTTATGGATATTTTCAATACTATTAGGATTTATAAACGTATGTGATTCCGCAAGTCGGCTATGCATCGTTGATTAGTTTGTTCATTGGTTATTAATATTTCATTATATTAATATTTCATTATATAATAAGCAAATTTTTCTATTTTTGTAATTAAAAATGCCTCGTGTTGAACGTGCTATTAGTTACAAAATTAGATCATACCAAGGTATATTTAGTTGCATATACATTTTATAAAATTTAGCGGTGTATACTCGCTAGCAATATCACTAGTGGGCAAATATATTCGACGATAATTGACGAGTTAAAATCAAGGCTGGAGATGTCACGAGCCGAAGGCTAGTGGCATCTCCTGCCTTGATTTTAACGAGTCAATTATCGTCGAATTATATTTAGCCCACGAGTGGTATTTAGCAAGACAATATAATGATTTCGAACTATAAAACAGTAACAAAGTAAACTTAATAGTAATATGATATAGTAATATGATTTTATAAATATGAGATAGTAATAATAATATGTTATAGTAATATGAGATAGTAATATGATTTTATACCCGTGAATACATATCATCCACTCGATTATCTTTTGTTTTTTTATTTATATCCAATATGATAATTTCTGAGCTATGCAGTTTCGCTGTGGAAAATAGGATCTAGTGGGCCATGAATTATATTGTCGATTAAATAAAATAAAATGAACAGTGACAAATTAAAGTAGCCTAACCTAAATATTTTTATTAAACAATGATAATTTTTATTAAAGTACAATTAATAACAAAACAAACTATTTATATTTGGAGGTGGTGTACAAAGGTACGAGTGAACTATTTAATGACGGAACGAGTGATTTATTCAATTTTAACCAATTTTAATTGAATTATTCGTTTTTAAAATCATTTTAATTTTAAATTAATGTAATTTATGTGAATTATGTTCTTATTTCTGCAATCTATTCTACTCTTCATATTGAATGCTTAATTTCTTTGTATTTTGCCAATCATTGTAAGTGACAGGTTTCGTTAATTAATTTTGTAATTTCTAATTAAGTTTATATTTTCTCTCTTAACTGTGTCTAATTTTTAGATTTGTATCCTGATGATGAGCCTATCGCTCGAAACGCGTCGATATAATTAAAGTATTGCTAGTATTTTGAACAATTGACTTTTCACTAGTAGCTCGGTACAGTACACCATCTCCAAAATCATCAAATTTCAAGAAGAATCACTTTTCCTTTCCAATTAATTATAGTTTAACATGTGAAACATAAATATAAATTAAGGCAAATAAAAAATTTCGTCCATTGAGACGCAAAAAGGTAGCGTTCCCAAATCAGCATTGGGATTTTCGGACATAAATAAAGTCACTTATGCATTTTTATCCTCGAATCTCTCAAAAGTTAATATAATGCCCGGAGCCACTTCTTGGAAATAAGCAACAATATGTTCGTGACTTCAAGTTCAAGATCTTTGGATCGACAAATAATTTATTGAAAATCTTATAAAACTTGTTCTGCCAAAACTCTCAAAGTTCCGTCATCAAAGTACCATACATTGAGCTAAGAATTTAGACAATCCAATATTGGCTGAATACATAGACAACGAGTCGTATCGTTAAAAGTTGAATGCCTACTTAATGAGTGTGCACTCATGAGTGGGGACTCTAAAAGTGAGTAACTACTAAAAATTAAGTGCATACTCGGAGTGGAGTGCCGGAGTAGCACTTACTTCTATCGCATGTTTTTATTTGTTTTGACATGATACAGTTGGAAACACATGGAAACGGTTAATAAAACTGGTGATTTTGAGATTGAGGACGATCGAAGCAATTTTGTGCAATTGGTTATCAAGTTTCCTGTCCTGTTAAGCAAATCGACTTTGCCAGAACTTTTAAAAAAGAAAACAGAAGCCGTGAACGAAGTTAAGCATCGGTTACTTAGCAGATTAAATGTTAAAATGACTGTAAATCAAATTTGAAAAAAAATTCAAAATATAAAAGCCCGAATGAAGAACAAAACAGACAAAGTTTATTTTACTTTTACAGGAAATATTAAACGTTAAGAATAAATTATTTAGGTGCAGTAAGTGCTGGCTTGACAAAGAAAATACTTTGCGAACAAAAGTTGGATTCAAATGATAGTTCTAACAGTGAATCCGACAGCCAAACTTTAGTTTTAGAAATTTCAGTATTTGGTTCTAGGCCTTCCACTTCATTAATTTCGCAAGAAAATTTGAAACCGGAACCATCGACTGAACGAACTAGGCCCATAAGACCAAAAACCAGTTTGCCAGAGACCGACGAAACAAAACATTTGTCGACTACTGAGCTCCAAAGATTGGTACTCTTGGAACAATTGCAAGTTTTTAGATTACTAAAAACAAGTTGATAAATAAACCGATGGCCCAAGCCCAACAAAATGCACAAGAACTCCTAGTTGATGAAATCACAGGAAATATTTATGAGAATCTATTCTAAGTTGTAAAAGCAGTTGTTTCTATGTAAAGTTTTCGATAAAGTATACAGTTTTTCACTGAACAGAATAAAGTTTTTTAGTTTTTTACTGGTTTATCGTCTAAAACCTTGAATAATTCTGGCAATCATATTGCGCCTTAGTTGTCCTCTCTGTCGCATCAATGCTTCTCCATATTCATTATTATCTATGGGGTTGCGTATGAGACTTTCCTCCTCTTCTACCGCGATAGCAAAGTTTTCATCATCAAGTTGTTTTCCAACATTGTGTAAAATGAAGCAAAATAAAACAAGATGTGGAATTTTGTCAGTAGCTATTCGCTTCAGTTGCCCGAAATATCTCTCGATGATAACTAGTTCTCGAGTTAGGCACCAGTTGAAAGATCTTTCCTCTGGCGTATTTGCAACTCTGTAAGGTGTCATTATCCATGGAGTTAACCTATAGTATCCGCTATCTCCAAGTAGAAGAGCACTTGCTGTATTCCAACGCATTACCGGATAAATATTCGAATTGTGCCATATACGTGAGTCATGCGTACTTTCAGGCCAAGAAATGTCCACACTGGTAAACTGCTCTGAAGAATTACGGGTAGTTTGAATATTCAAACTATGAAACCCTTTCCTGTTTACGTATTCATCAGGATGAGGCTGCGGTTTTTTGATAGACACATGGGTACAATCAATTGCATTGATAGCTGGCGGAAACAAGTACTTTTCTTGCTATTTAGCTTTTTCTGCTTGCAATTCTTCTTCAATAAATGGTAATTTGATCCAAATGTGAGCATTGCTTGTTATTGCTGTCGTAACTTTTGTAATCGTGTCGGACACAGTAGACTGAACCACTCCAATATCTTCCGCCACACCTTTTTGAAAACCTGGATCTCTAATGTACCGAAGAAACAGTTTCATTTTTTGAAGGTTGGTTAAAGCACCACCTCGAGTTTCAAAGGTTTCTCCCAAAAAATAATTTGTCCGCCAGTCAACATTTTCTCTATTACATCGATATAATGACCGATAATCCTCTGTTCTTGAATCTCTTCAAATTTTGAAAAATTTTCTACGACGAATTGGCATAAATTTTGCCATTTCTTCTCCAGAGTGCCAACTCCGGCACTCCACTCCGAGAATGCACTTAATTTTTAGTAGTTACTCACTTTTAGAGTCCACACTCATGAGTGCACACTCATTAAGTAGGCACTTAACTTTTATCGATACGACTCAATACAATCACTTTGACAGCGACAAGAGCTTGCCCTGACTTCTCCAGCGGCAAATCTATACATTTACATTGTAGTAGCTTTTCTCCATCTATTTTTAAACAAAAGAATCCTGGTTTACATTGTACAATTTTTGCTTGTATGACCTAATTTTGTAACTAATATTAGTACGTTGGAAAATAAGTTAAGACGATGTCTTGATTATTGATGACGTGCTTTCTAAAAAGTTCTGAATAGCGTATAATAAAGCATTATAATATATAGAATGCTGTACTATACTTATATTATATTATCCTTTGGGGATTTAAATTCATTTAAATTGTTTTCTCCTGTACTGGTTAGGTCCAAATTAGAGTAGAGGCTTGGCATATAGCGTCCAGTTTACATGGTGCTTAATACCTTATTAAATGTGTGTTGCTTCTTAACTTCATTAATGTTGGAGTTTCCAGAGTTCTATATTGGAATTCCTCATTATTAAAATCACAATAATACTGATTACCATCAAAATGGCCCACAGTTTTGAATAAAAGTGTAAATACACAGCTAACTGACGATATTTGGTTGAACTTAAATAGGTGGCTTTTAAATCAAGAAAAAACACAAGAATGGTATTATTCACCCTTAAATGCCATAACTTGTAATAAATTGTTAAAGGTATTGAACAAATAATTTCTATGGGTCACCCTATAAAACTGTACCTAAACATGGGCTACTCCAATAAGTAATAATGCAATAAGTTGCAAAATGAGAGTGCTTTAAGCATGACACATAAAATTGTGCATCAAGGCAAAGCCGAGGTGAACAACACATCAAGTGCTTAAAAAGGTCGATATTGTAGTATTCCTAAAAGTATGCCATTTGAAAACGGAAACAACAATGGAAACAACAAAGTCACTCTAGTAATATAGCATAGCATTTTGATAGTTGTGAAGTTGAATTTCTTTACCAGCAGGTTGTAAAATTTCTTTAAATACCACTGGTTAAAAATGAATAAATTCGAGTTTCTGATAATATGGTAGCAGTATTTAAGACGAACCTTTTATACTTCGATATAGTGTGATGTAAGTAATGCATTTATTGACATTATTCAAATTGTTGTTTAAATTCGTTGAATTAACATTTAAAATTTTCTACATTTGAATTTCGCGCTGTGATAAATGACGGTTGTCAATATTAAGTTCACTGGTTTCACGTATACATATTTAAATGTCAACTAGAATTTACTTCCAACATTTATTAAATTTTTGGGCCTAAGAGTGCCAGTAGTTGCAAAAATAGTATATGAATGTACCTTGTTGAATAACATAGTATTGGTTGTGTTATTTGTAAAGAATAATAGTAATTTATTAGACAAATTTGGTGATATTCATTCTTACATACTCCTGAACTATGAATAATGTAAGACCAAATTTCTTGAGACTGAGTCAATCTCAAAATAACTATTATTACTCAAGTATAAAGTTATACAATAATTTACCAAGAAAAAAATATGTTAATTTTTTTAAATTAAAAGTTAGAAGTGTCACACAAGGTCTTTTACAAGAGTGAAAAGCTCTTAAAGTAAATTTTCATTTATGTTTTGTTTTAATTATTTGTAGTACTATGCAAATACTATTGGTGGGCTTGCACCAATAAAGAATAATTATTATTGCAATTTTAGGAAAGCAGCCGGATGCATCTTTCAGTCGAAGAAAAGGGTATTATTTGGCCTGGACGTCAAAACATCAAGCCTGAAGGTTTCATGATTCCAACACATCTCCAAGTATTGACGATTGAAGAAAAGCCATTTGTTTATGTGCGGAAGCTTTTAGATCCTCAGGATATGTGCAGTAATGAGGAAATAGCATGTCCACACTTTAATGCTACCCATGAACGTAAGTGCCTCAATAAAATGTACAATTAAGTAAAGGGGGGACTCAGCTGACCTGAAAATATGTCCGTTTTATTCACTCCTGTCTATATTACTTGATTTCCAATTTGCGATCTGTTTCCCACCATATCTGTATGCAATATTGGCAGAAAGACAAAAATCCATAGTCCATAATATTAACTTCTATTTTTATTATTTCAGTTGTACAAAATCTCAAACCTCTTTTCATGGATCACATCATTTCTGGGCATTTGATTTGTAAGGTATCCAAACAGTGAAAAGCATGCCATTTCTTTTGAATCATTATACAGGGTAAACAAGAATATCACTTAAACTTTTGATTTGTAAATGTTTGACTCAATTTTCTCAATTTTTTTCGTAGAATCCAAATTTCGTAAAATGCTTTACTTCGGAGCTAATGAAAAATAATGAAATTTTATCTAAGATAATGTTTCAATCTAAAAAATTAATCGATTACTACCCGATATGTGTGGTATTAACAAATGGATAACGCTTTTAATGGGTAATGTGAATTTAGAAACCATTATTTATATTTCAAATAAGTCTTTTTTCCTTTTTAAACTTGACGTGTACAACAAATTATATTTTTTAAGGTACCAAACAAATAAATAAATAAACTAAATAAACAAATTCAATAAAAATAGACTATTTAATGTACATAATTCTCATTATTAGAATTATGTCACTCTGCATTTAGTTCCAGAAAAATAGTTTCAGGAACGGTATAATAGTACTTCATATTTATGATGGAAATTTGATTGGTAAAAAATAAATTGATTAAATTATGATTATTTTATATTATTTTGGACCAGGTGAGAGTTATCTGGAAATATTACAAAACCTGATAGAAATTTATATGGACGGATGGTCAGCAACTTAACATCGAAAACAATGCTATGAGAAAGATGGGGCCCCAACTTATAATGCGCAAATTGTCAGAAGATGTTTAGGCCGAGTATTTGAAGATAAGTGTGAAATTCAGTTTACTCGACGCCTCTAACGACTAAAAAAGACTGCCAACAAAGAGAGCAATTACTGCAGTTCGACTTGTTGCACCTCAGGGTATCAGAAATGCAACCCAAAACGTACCAATGACAAGAATTGAAAAATGTTTAGAAACCAATGGAGGACTTTTTTAGCATTTGCGTCAAGTAGGTTTGTATTATAAATAATGGTCTATAAATGTACATTACACATTAAAAGCATTATCGATTTGTTAATAGCAGATGTAGGGGGTAGTGATCGATTATTTATTCTAGATTGAAACATTATGTACGAAAAAGAATTTCATTATCTTTAATTATTTCCAAAATAAAGCATTTTACGAAGGTTTTACAACATACATAACATTTACGTTTGTAATCAAGGAATTTGATGGACTAAAAATATTTGAGCGGTTACATTCATAAAAATTGAGTAATTAAACATTTAAAACTCAAAAGTTTAAGTATTTTTGTTCACTCTGTGTAATATTTCGAAACCATTTCCCTAATGCCACGCAAACCAAATGTCCAAAAATAATATTGGTCCACAAAGACAGGATTAAGATTTCAATTAAATACGTAACATCTTTTTTTCTATAAGAAATTAATATCTCATAAACATTGTGTTTAATCCAACAAGTACTTGTACAACCTGACCTTAATCCTTAAAACTTACCAAGGAATTGAAGAAACATATGCGTTATATTTAAGATAAGAAAGTTGTTATCAGCTTCCGGTATATGCTGAAGTCGCACAGACTTAAAAATATTTTACATCGAGAAGTTAGCGATTGGTGCCAATTTTCGAAACTATACATGGTGTATTTTGCCATATTTACATCTACTCAATTTATCGTGACAAGCCCTACATATATAACCAACAGAAGCTTGGGTTTGAAACTAAAATAAAATTATGTATATGATATATCTTCAATAATTTCTTTTCAACCATCAGTTAATTTCTAAATACGTATTTATAAAATTTTAATTAAATTTAAATAATTAAATATATGAAAATAATTATATTAAACACATAGCCGAGCACAGTGGACGTGAGGTGTAGATACCCCGACTCGCAATCTGTGGTCCCTTCACCGGGTTCGAATCCCGGTAAAGGGCAAGAGCGTTGTTAGAAAAATATCTCACTTCAAGAGGAAGAAAAATGTTTGTAATGTACGGACGAAAAGACGAAAGCCACTCGCCTTCCCCCCAAAGGGGCAAAATCCTTAATAAAAAACATTAAACATATAAAATTAATTTAAAATATAATCAGGCGATAAAGTTACATTGAAACTTTATCGCCTTTACTCCAGTTTTTGAAAATAATTCTTAGTTACATTGTTTATAAAAACTTCGAGCAATATGAAAAAACAAAATTCAATAAATAAAGCCACAAACATTAGAAAACGATATTTTGTTCACTCTGTATATGTAAAAATGCAAATTTGGTAAAATACTTATTTGGGATTCCAGAATTACAATTTTCCTGCGATTTTAATTATAGTTTCGTTAAAGATATTTGTTAAAGCTGGTTAAATCCAAATATACATATTTAATAAAAGTATTGAAATAATTTAATACACTTAAAGTACGAGTACAGCTATCACTCTATTATAATAATACTCCTATGAAACTCTGAACTCTTCAACTTCAACTCGTACGTTGCTCCTAACCGAGCGATGGATTTTTTAAAGTTTTTGAACAATATGAAGCAGCATTCACCCGTGGTAGAAAATCGAAACTGGTACTGGAAGACTCAGACACCGATTCAGACGTTGAAATCGTGGTCGATTATAAGAATAATCCAAAAGCTACGGCTCTACGTGAACAAACTCGAAAAATTGACGTTGAACTACTACCTTTGAATCTGAGAACGGTAAGTTTTAACAAATTTTGCAAATCTCCTTGTATGTTCGATTTTTTTTATGCTAAATAATTTGCAGATGAGCAAAGGTCTTGTAAAGCCTGCGTGGTCCTCAAGCATGTTGTCATACGCTTGCATAGCATAGCGTTATATTTTAGCGTAGCGTTATATTTTAATAAAAAACATACATACACAACAAATATACATACTAAAGAAAAGTATTGAAATAATTTAATTTACCTTAGGTACGAGTACATCTATCACTTTATTATAATAACACTCCCACAAAACTCCGAACTTTTCAGTGCATCGTACGTTGCTCCTAACCGAGCGATGGATTAACAAGATGACAATCGAATAAAACACTATAAAACGAACGGCAAATGTGCTAGATTCATTAAGATCGCCCAAGTAGTTCGGATGTCGCACAAATCCCCAATATCCAGATACTAACAGTCTATTGCCTTGCGTCGTGGGGATGCTCCCCAAATCTACAAAAGTAAACACAATAAATACGTTGGCAAAGAAGTCAAGGTGACGACATTGATGACGTGCCTTCTTAAAGGTTCTGAATAGCCTATAGTTTCAACAGAGAAAGATGACGGTCACGTCATCAATTTGCTGGCTTTACAACCCCTTTGCTCATCTGCAAATTATTTAGCATAAAAGAATCAAACATACAAGGAGATTTGCAAAATTTGTTAAATACCGTTCTCAGATTCATAGGTAATAGTTCAACGTCAATTTTGCGAGTTTGTCCACGTAGAGCCGTAGCTTTTAGATTATTCTTAGAATCAACCACAATTTCAACGTCTGAATCGGTGTCTGAGTCTTCTAGTACCAGTTTCGATTTACTAACACGGGTCAATGCTGCTTCATATTGAAATATACTTAGAATATTTAAAAATAAAAATAGATAAGCAAAACTATGTAGATTCGCTAGCGACCAGAGCGCCTACATATGTAGCGGTTTCGCCCCTTTATTTTCAAATTTTTGTGGCATCTATTGTACAATGAAATATATTCCACAATATATCGAGTTATTTGAAATTGTATTCAAATTTTAAACTAGAAAGAAAAGTTGAAACCAATCTAAGCGATAAAATTGAAAACCCAAAAGATATAAAAAGTGTGGTATCCTACCCCGTGCCTTTTTCCACATCCGTTAAGGGTTGAAAAAGTGTCGGATCCTAATTTAACCAAACTATTTGGAATAATATTTAAAATTACCACCATAAACCAATGTTTGAAAAAAATTTCAGCAATATTAGTGTGTGGGGTGTATTAATAGTTATCCAAATTAATTACTGATTGAATTTGTGAAATAAAGGTTGCACTCAACGTTAGCTTAGAACCTTGTTTTTGGAGACAAATTTTTAGTTTTGTGGTTGTAAATTATTTTTGATAAATTGTTTTTCACATAAATTTCTTCAAATACTTTATAAGAATTGATAACTGAAACCACCACAAATAAAATTTCTAACATAGATTGGAAAGGTAAATATTGCTGATTCGCTCTAAAAATATCTTCTCCTGTTTTTGCTCATTTAAGAGTACTAATTGCTGACACTATAGGCGCTGATAAACTTGAAAGTGAAAAATAAAGTTGCTTAAAATCACCTCAGAAATCACCGGTACTTCGCAACTTGTTTAGTACACCATTAGAAGAACTACAGTTATCAATATCAAGAAGTTTGGATGTTGAAGATCGGCTCATAAATCGAAGTTACATCACCTAAGATATTCAAGATCAGGTGGACTTGTTCAAAAAAAACTATGCCAGTTCAGACAAGTGTAAAACTGTCCAATTTCAGAACATAGATCTAATGTGAAATATAAATATGTCTAAAATAATCAAATAAAAAATTATCAACACATTAAACATGTTTTTAACTTCAAACAGTTCTCAGAGTTCAAGTTCTTCAATAGTTTCTATCTCGACCTACCCTTTGGAAAATGCTAATAATGAAGCAGATCCAGAACTCACGTTTTAAAAATTTGTAGTCAAAAAATAATGAGAATATTACACAGAATCCACAATTTTATCTAGGTGTTCTCAAGGACTGTTTTAAAATTATTTCGCTGACATGTTCAAACTCAAAATTCAAACAAACAAACATATTTTTAAATTGCAAAAAATTCGCCTAAACGACGTATATTTTCGTCTGCGTAATGATTTTGAATATAGTGTCAGTAAAATACAAAAAAATTAAAAAATACCGTACCTAAATTAGCAAATGTTCTATAGAACATAATTTTTTGGCCTGATAAAAAGTTATATTGTCTTCATTACCAATCTAGTTAAAAACAAGATGTTCCAAATTTCAATCAATAATAGATTGTTTTAAAGGGGAGATAGAAAAACCATATAACCCAGTATTGCAAGCAAAGGACTGGTCGTCATATAAATATTGTAATTCAGTAAAATATCTTATTTCACACCAACCAAACGAGCTTCTTAAATGAAGCTATAACAGTACCAAAAGTAGTGTCGATATAGAAAATAGAGTGCTATAACAGTCGTAGGGTTATTTATTAATAATATCGGGGGTATTAATTATTTATTTATTGCTTCACAGTGGATGGAGCTTATTGTTGCAAAGGTTACTGTATGGATCTGCTGAAAGAACTATCTAAGAAAATTAATTTTACGTATAGTTTGGCGCTATCACCAGATGGTCAATTCGGCAACTACATTATTCGTAATGCATCAAATGGAAGTGGTAAAAAGGAATGGACTGGTTTAATTGGTGAACTAGTTTCAGAACGAGCCGATATGATTGTGGCCCCACTCACTATTAATCCAGAACGAGCGGAATTTATTGAATTTAGTAAACCATTCAAATATCAAGGAATCACAATCTTGGAAAAAAAGGTATGAAAGTCGTTTATAGTTTGTGCAAAAAAAGGTAGCCGTCGCGACATCAATGTGTACATTCTCAACGTCATCAAACTGACATATGTATCACGGTATCCAAGCATAGTGCCATTCGCTTATACAGCGTAGCCATACAATACGATTGTCTGAACTCGCATCAGCAATTGATGACGTGGCCGCCACCTTTTTCGGAGCGAAATATATACTGAAAAGGCTACAACATAATAGATATTAATATAAATATCATGAAAAAATTGTTAAATACCAGAAAAAAATTAACCCTTTCTGTTACGTAACGTTAATGTTTGGTTGACAACATTTTTAGTTTTTTCAATAGTATTAAAGAGTATTTCCACTAATCGACTTAGAGACTTTAATAAAAAAGAAACAATTTTTGATAATAGTTTTTTCTTATCTCAAGAGAAAATAGATATTAAGAACATGTATTGGCTCTAAAATATAAAAAAACTAAATCTGAAATTTTAAGTTGAAAAGTTCTACATTATTAAATGAAAAATACCAGACAATATATCAAATTTGTTACCGTTACCGTTAGGCATATTACTTTAAAAATTTTCATCCGTCACACGCGTGCTTGTTGCGCGCTTCGCGCTTATGCAGTTATCGATGCAACAAACACTTGTGTGACAATCGTGAAAATTTTGGGTCTGTCTGCACTTGGTATATTGTATATGAATATATTTATTTTTATGCAAAATATTCTAATACACATGTATTTTTCTATAGCCTTCCCGATCTTCTACGCTGGTGTCGTTCTTGCAACCATTTAGCAACACTCTCTGGATTCTTGTTATGGTGTCCGTTCATGTCGTCGCACTAGTTTTATACCTACTCGACCGCTTTTCTCCGTTTGGTCGATTTAAATTAGCCAACACGGATGGCACAGAAGAAGATGCACTAAATTTATCAAGTGCTATCTGGTTTGCTTGGGGTGTTTTATTAAATAGTGGTATTGGCGAAGGAACTCCAAGAAGTTTTTCAGCGCGAGTTTTGGGTATGGTATGGGCTGGTTTTGCTATGATTATTGTCGCCTCATATACAGCTAATTTGGCTGCATTTCTTGTGCTCGAACGACCCAAGACAAAATTGACTGGAATTAATGATGCTAGAGTAAGTTCTAACCATATACATCTTGTATGGATACTGTAAATATTTAGTTTTTTATGTAAATTAATTTATAATCAGTGAAATTATGTACTCACATTTTATTATAACAACTTTTAAGAGTGTCACTGTGTTGGAAAATCAGCATGTCAAGCATCTAACCGTATGTTTAGAAAGTATGTGCAGTCGCAGGCATTATATTGTCTATACAGAAATTAATAAAAAAGATTAAGGAAAGCTTCCTAAAACAACAAAGTAGATATCCTAAATAGCAAAATAGAGCGTTTAAAAGAAATATAGATCGTAAACGTGTTACACATTAAGCCCATAAAACTTCCGGTTTTGTTCAAGACTATACAAAATTCAAAAGTTTACCGTTAGTCTGTAAATCACTATTCAAAGAGTCCTATAAGAAGTATATAAAAGGATACAATATTGAATATTATAAAAGCACTGAATAATTTTGGAAATTAATAAATTATTTAAAAATAGATAACCAAATTTCTCAAAAATATTACTGGGCGATATCGCAGCAATTAATGGTTAAGAAATTAAAGTTGAAAAATTGTAATATTTATTATAACGCATTATTTTAGCGTGTCGCTGCTGCTTTGAAGCTACGATTCTACGATATGCGACTGGTAAACATTTTTCAGTCGTAGTCAGTTGACATACCATAGCCCATATTTAAAAAGTCAGACAATAGGCATACCTAGAAAATTCACATTATACTCGTAAATACTTAACAATTGTATTTTTGTTATTTAGTTACGAAATACAATGGAAAATTTAACTTGTGCAACAGTGAAAGGATCGGCGGTGGACATGTACTTTCGACGACAAGTTGAACTTTCAAACATGTACCGAACAATGGAAGCCAACAATTACGATACTGCTGAAACAGCTATAGATGATGTTAAACAAGGGTTAGTACATACACATTCATAAATAGGATAGAGCCTTCAATTTTGCCTTCAGTTTTGAAATAGAGTCGAACAATGAATTTCGATTTTTTAGACCCGTTAATGTTAAAATCAAATCTTTCGATTAAATGAACTGACGGTGAAGTTCGATCAGGATTATAAGAGACCTCCAGCCCGAAGATATTATACATTTACCGTAGATCGCTTCTGCCGTACTACCGGACATAGGTTTAAAGATGATTCGGTACCCGCTTATATACGTACTTGCCTGATCACTCCATCAAGATTAGTTAGTTTAAAGTAGTCCAGTCGCTATTCTTTGGTTGATTAATCAAAACTATTAACGGTGGCTAAGACATGATTATCTTCATACTGGATGTCTCTTATAATCCAGATTGAACTTCACCGTAAGTATGTTTGATCGTAAATAGTATATTACATCACGAGGCCCGTGCCCAGGTCGTCTGCCGCGCAGACGCGTGAGTCGCACTCATGGGCCGAGTGAGGTACAGTATTTTTCTTGGCTCAGCCCAAAAGTGCCGCAGCATTCAATACCCATGCGACAATATAACCTAATTTTTTTTTTCTTATGTGCGCCGGCATAAGAACAACAACACCCTAAGAAAAAGTTGAAAATAATCATTTTTGTTTTGACCGATAGTGACAATGAATTTGTCGGGCAGAATCTCAATATCATTGTTCTCGAGTGACACTATGTCATCACACTTCAAAGCCCCGCTTATGCCGAAAATCAAAACGACCTGCAATTACAATAAACCGGTCAATAATTTACTCACTTTAGTTCCCAAATATATTCTATTATATTTTTAATATGAAATTGCAGAATTGATATATTTTTGCACATCTGTATAAATATTCTTATTAAATTAAATAAATCATAAATAAACCACGAAAACCTAAATCAAATATATATTTGCACAACACAAGTGTTCGATGCTACGCCACTAGCAGCCTACCCTCCAAGCCATAGAGGTCGAAAACACTTATGGGCCGCGGAATGGAGAGAAGATCTAGCCTCGTAAGTTCAACTTTCGACTCCCGTCCGCGGCTAGAAACTAGGCACTTTCGTGGTAGAGATAAAAAAAATTATATTTCGCCATCTAATCGTAACTTATAAATTCACTGCAGCTGTTTAAAGAATTGTAACAGTTGCGATTAAGTTGTGCTGAACAACGTGTTATTTAAATATTTTAATAATTAAGAGGAGTTTTAAAAATTAAGATGAATATTAATAATAACTAATAATTAAGAAGTATGTTAATATAGTATGTCCATAATTTGATTTAACATGACCTTGCCTGACACATTATTAACGCAAACTTGTGTCCATTCGTCCTCTTTCAGTCATTTTTCGGCTTTGTTTCTTGCATTTCTTGGCATTTTTATCATTTTTTTGTTGACGCTTTTCTGTTTCTTCCTTATCTTTTTGACGCCATCTTATTGCTTCTTCTTTATATTCTTCCTGTTTCTTAATTTTCTTCTTGGTATTTCTTTCATCATCTTGTAGTCGCCGCCGTTTTGCTTCTTTTTGAATATTAAAGCATATACAAAATCAGTTTTATTTGTTCCTCTATTTTCTTAGATCTCAATCGTATTAGTGACATACAAATTCACTTGATCCTTGCTGTTCATCTTATTTTACCTATAAATATCTAATTATTCCAGTCGGCATTTTTCTAAATTTTTATTTCCATGTAGAACTTTAATAGAAATTTTCCGAACAAGTATTTATTGCCAGTGAAAACAGAAAGTAAAATTTTAGTTGACGAAAAACTGAATGAATACACGAAGTATATTAATAAGATTCTGTTAGAGAATAAATCGCTTAGAGAACAGAATAGAAAACTTAGTAGCAAAATAACTAGCCTGAAAAATAGTGACATAAAGTTATAAAATATATGGGTTAACTCGGATGGCAACGAAAACCTAAAATCTATAAAAAACAGATGATTGTGTATAACTTGGAAGAAAGTGCATCTTCCTAAAAAGATTGAAGACGATCGTTTGCTTTTTTTTCGTTATGATCGAAATAATACAGCGACTGATAAAAAATTGGCGGCTGTGATCAGAAAACGATCAGGAAAAAATAGAAATCAACACTTATTAACTGTAACGCGAACGATCGGGTGGCGCAGGTATATTTAAAAATATCTGTCAAAAACGTGCACTTGATCTTTGGCGAAGCTTATATTCCTCCAACATCACCTGAGATCGTTTACGTCCAGTATACTCACACGGTCAAAGTTGTCTTTTCACAATAATCTGAAGATTGTTTTGCAACATGCGGCGACTATTACTTATCAATCGTATAATTATCCAGCAGGCATGTAATCCAGTATTGCCGAACAACTTTTTTATTTGGAGAGGAAAAATTATAGTCTTCGGGCGGGTTCCTTAAAGGAAGGTACTCTTAACGGTAGGTACATAACCAACTTTTGAAAATGGTATATTGTTCACCGATATGATCCCCATTTTACAACAACCCTATTAATGCAATCGAAAAAATACAGAAATTATTTCTTCGGCATAGTTCATACAAGTTGATTAATCAATCATTAATCATCAGTTGATTAACGATCGAATAAGGAATAGTTGGTTCGCGCAACCATAGTCTGATTGTAAGTACCATCAATTTATTTAAATATATAAATCAAATCTACATTCAAGTACTAGTCACCCCTAAATACCACTATTATTTAAAAGCATTATTCACAGAACAAATATACCAGAAGATGTATTAAAGCTTACGACAGGTTATATTAGTTTCTTATAAGAAACTAAGTTATAAGTTCATAAATTAAAGCTCTTCATAAGTTAAATAACAATTTCACCAAACTAAGAGTCTTAACTAATAATCGACCTAATGGTGCATAACATCTGTATTTTAGCTCAGATAATAGGTTTGTTTCAACCAGCAGTAATTTTCAATAATATTACTTTCGCACTTGGGAATTTCGGAATTGCGGCGCATACGATGTAAGGTCAAACAATACGCATAAAATGTAACGGTGCTCCCCGTCATACCACATATAGTATATCATTAAGTAATTCTGATAGAACGTTTTCCAAACAGTTTAAGTAACCTACTCGGCTTAGTAATACTCGTATGTAAGGTTTGATTCGACTATTGCCAATAATTCCCACCCAAACGTTAATTGAAAACCTTTGCTGGTGGTTGGATTCAACATAGGCATGGGTGTTTTCTTCAACCCACACATGATTATTGTAAAAATTTACAATTCCATCACGAGTGAAGCCAGCCTGATCAGTTAAAAAAATGTTCGTTAACAAGTTGTGTATACAACTACACATCATCAACAGCCACTGACAAAAGACCAACCTGGCAATAAAATGTACAGGTTTAAGTACTTGCACCTTTTGCATATGGTAGGGAGTTAATAATTGTTCTCGTAAAAGTTTTCATACAGAAGAGTGGGATAAACCTTTCATGTATTGCAATTATGCGAGTACTTGCTTTGGGATTGTTAGCAAGTAAATGCAGAATTCGTTCTTCAGTTTCTGAGTTCGAACATACCGCTGCCTTCCACAATTAACTATGTTGGGCTTAAACATTCCGTTTTCATGTAATCGTCTATCCACATGGACAAATGTTCTTATGCTGGTTAGAATTATATGATTGAACTTTCCTCGTCTATTTAATCGTTCGGCATTAAAAAAATTTCAATTTTCTCAATACTTTAGGACTAATACATTTTTATTATCTGTAATTATTAATAATTTTTGGGGTTATGTAAATTGTTTTTGTTCATAGAACTCAATTTATTTAAGAAATTTAAATATAATCCAATTAGACCATTGCAAGATTTTGGGCTAACAAAAACGTGATACCCAGAGACGGGGAAAAAATCAAAGCTTATTCATGATATGCTCTCGAGTTTAATGTTGTGGTTAAAGCCCTTATTAACAAAAGATTGTATTATGGGTGGGGTTTCGCTGGGATTTGCGTGAATAACCGCTTGGATTTGCGTGAAACAGCTTATGTGGCAGTTTCTGCTAATTGTTAATAATATTTTTGTATTAAGCACTGTATCAAAAATGTAATGCATTTTTAGAAAGCCAACAAAAATTTTGAACCGAATGATGTATATTTTAATAGTTAAAAATTTCAACTCTTTATAATTAATTAGTAAAAACTATCGAAATATGCATCATCCGGTTGAAAATTTTGTTGGCTATCTAAAAATACCATTTGATTTTTAGTACAGTGCCTAATGCAAAAACATTATTAACAATTAGCATAAACATCAGCTATGTTTCACGCAATTCCAATCGGTTTTACGGTTATATATATAACAGTGAACCAACACCCTTAATATTATACTATTCATATTTAAAATAGTATAATAATTTCTTAAAAAATATTCAGTCACAATATACTTACTTTTCAGTAAACTGATGGCTTTTATCTGGGACAGTTCAAGATTAGAATTTGAAGCAGCACAAGACTGTGAATTGGTAACTGCAGGTGAACTCTTTGGACGATCAGGTTATGGAATTGGTTTACAAAAAGGCTCACCTTGGGCAGATGATGTCACTTTAGCTATTTTGGATTTTCATGAAAGTAATACAAATTAATCTTAAATTAGTCTAAAAACTGATTTTTGCTTATTTATAAAATCAAAAAAACTCTTTAAAAAAATTAAAAGTGGTTTTCTAGAAATATTTTTAAACGGAATAATTATAATATAACTAAAAAAGTTAAAATACTTGGATCCACTCTTAGCTTAACTTTTTAAAATATAATTAGTTGTATATTTTAATATTTGTCGATAGGTGGATTTATGGAAAGCTTGGATAACAAATGGATTCTACAAGGAAATATTCAGCAATGCGAACAATTTGAAAAAACTCCAAATACCCTAGGCTTGAAAAATATGGCAGGGGTTTTTATTTTAGTCGGTGCAGGAATTATTGGTGGAATTGGATTGATTGTTATTGAAATGGCATACAAGAAACATCAAATTAAAAAGCAGAAACGTATGGAATTGGCTAGACACGCAGCTGATAAATGGCGAGGAGCAGTGGAGGTAAATACTTTTTAAGATGATGGATAATGTTACAATCATTTTTACAAAATACTTTGATAAAATTAAAACTAGGTTAGTTTATTTATGACCGTTCAAAAATAGATATAGTAAAAGTATAGATGCATCCTTTGTTTACTTTATATTTTTGTGACAAGAATATATATATTAGCCCAGCTTTCCATACAGATCTACGCGCGTCACAAATATTACTGCATGCTCTATTACTGCTGCCTTCTATATTTTTTAGTGGCATATTCACCTCAATAAATGCACAGCACAAAATATAAACGAAAAATGTCACAAAATTACAGAACAAAACACAAAAGCAAGCAAACAGTCAGAATGAAGAATAGGAAGTTATAAACACTAGGTCAAAAAAACTGAACTAACTTAGACCCTACCTAGAGACCGATATTCTCTATCCTAAATTTATCTACCACAATTTCCTCCTTCGACGATTAACAAACAATTTCATAATCACTAAGTATTTCATCACAATTTAATATACGGAATGATTGCTAGTGCAAGTATAAAAAATGTCACTTAAAAGCTACCTTCAGCTTAATAATGTTTTGCACAATGTTAACGTATACTATTTTTTTAAGAAACGAAAAACATTAAGAGCTTCAACTCTGCCAACAACTCAACGTCGTATAAAATCAAACGGCGTCAACGATCCAACAACTATTTCTTTGGTGGTAGATCATCAATTACAGCGTATTACTGGTATTCCGGAAAGAGGGTGGCAAGGAGCGGACGTAGATATTCGCCAACGTCGATTAGAAGATACTGGCGGTGGAGTCCAACCCGTTCCTCGATATTTACCTGCTTATACGAGCGATGTCAGTCATCTTATAGTGTAAATTTAATATTAGTATAGTAAGCTAGCAAGAGTAAAAGTTAAACTTTGTTTGACGAGCCTGGATTAACTGACAAATTTATTGAATCAGTTATTCCAAGCGAGAAACACTAAGCCACTTTTACACTGAATACGATACTCTATTCAATTTTGTTTAAGATGAGGTGCATTTCCTTTGACACGTATGACGCATTGCGTCTGACAAAATGCACTGCTTCAATGTAATTTTGTGGCTGTACCCCTCCAAAGGCGGTATAAACGCAGCCGCTGATTCCATCGACAGGATGGCGGATGATTTTACGTATTTAACGTCGGTAGTTTAAGCATTAAGCGAATTTTACATTTATGAATCAAACTTTTCGATGACGCAATCAAAATTGCTGTTTTCTGTGCCCGAAGATGAAGTACTGGTTGAATGGGTGGCAACATTTCCTTGTTTGTATGATTTGGCAAATCCGACATCCAAAAAACAAACAGTGAAAGACAATGCTTGGAAAAAAGTAGCAGAAAACGTTCAGAAGTCAGGTAGGAAGCGACGAACGCCGCTTAATAGTAAATACTATCAAACGCGTCAGCCGTATGCGTCAGACGTGCCAAAGTAAATGTACCTATAGAGATCATTATATCATAGTTTACAGAATTATTTTACATTTTTAAGTATATAATTATTGCAGTGTTACCTATTTTAATAGTTATTTATACAAGTAGCAAAATGTAAGTTATTTCTTCACGAGTCGTAAATTTGTCTTACAAGGCGTCAGCCGAGTTGGACAATACGACTAGTGAAAAAATAACTAATTTTGCTCGTGTTGTATACACTATTTTTTGCAATTTTTAATTAAAATAAAAAATATTAAATATTAAATATTAGTTAATAATCAGATAATCGACTAACTTGGGGCTTTCATTCTGATCAGATGTGTGTAGGTACTTGTGCTCCTCAAATAATTGCCAATTATTGATAAAATAACCTGAATCAAAGGCTATACTATTGTATAATCTATTCATTAGCTGTTTCCTAATATCTAAATTTGAAAATTTGAGAGATTCCTCGGTGGTGCTGGTTCTGCAAACGTTTTTCTTGAAAATTTTGGCGTTTAAAACATTTTTGACATAAAAATTGTTTTAATCATTTGCTATTGCTATAAATGATTATTGAAAGTTTTTGGATAGCTGTTTGCAATTGAATTCTAATCTTTCTTAAATTTACGACTCGATAACGATTGGATTTGGACTCGATTTGATTTGGACTGGAGTTGACAACATTTAACGATTAATTTTAAGAAGATTTCACTACTTTGAAGAACTGCAGGGGATGAATGTTTTACGTGGGCAGCCGAACTGAGTAAGTTGCTCCACCGTGCATTAAGTAGTTACATTGAAATGACTTCTGCGTCGACGTCTATTTTATCAGATAGAAACATCATACAATTCACCCAAGAACCAATTGTCGATGAGATTTTTTGCATTTGTAATAACAAAACTAATAAATCACCAATGTTGGAATGCTGTTATTGCAGAAGTTGGTATCACCGTAAATGCACGAAAATTTCTTTTGCTGATTTCAAGCTTTTGGCAAACAGTAGCAACTTATGGCTATGTAGTAACTGTTTTTCAATTTTGAAGACATCGAATTATAATTCTACAATTTTTGAGCCTCAGAGAATACCGTGTTTTCATTGTCCAGAAAGAACGTTTAAAGATCAAAATAGACTTCAAATACACATGAACAGATTTCATAAAAATATGATTACTCCAGAAGTAGTTAATTCAACTTCTATCGCTGAGTTGCTGATGCTTTCAAAAATTAATATATCGACTTTGAGAAGGATCCCTAAAGCTACCCGTTTTTTGGCAGCAGATAAGCTTTGCTCTGTTATTGATAATGCTCTTTCAACTAAAACAGTTTCTTCATTCGAAAATTTGCTACTTTTTGCATATAAAGCTTTTTCTATTTCAAAAATGAATAATATATCTTTAACAAATCAAGTGAAGGAAAATCTTAAAACTTTTTCTTTAGAATTCGAGAATAAACTAAACAAAAGACGAGGTACGATGTCACTCGCTAAGAGAGTAGAAGCTAAGGTTGCTGATTTTGATATTAAGGGAGCAGTTAAGTTACTTTGCTCAGATGACTCTTTAGCTCCTTGTGATGAAATTACTGCTAAATTGTTGCAAAAAAACACCCTTTACCTTCTCGGGAACTTTTTTATGAAGACAAATTCAGCCCAGAAGATTCTTTTTTGTTGGTTAGTGAAGCAGATGTTCGAGCGACTATAAATTCTTTTCCTGCTGGTTCTGCTCCTGGTTTAGACGGATTACGTCCTCAACATGTAAAAGATTTAGTTTCATTATCTGCTGGTGAAGCTGGAAAACGTGTCCTAAGAGCTATAACAAAACTCTGTAATTTTATGCTATCTGGTCAGTTGCCGGAAGACATTTGCCGTTTGTTTTATGGTGCATCACTTTGTGCACTTCGTAAAAAAGAAGGTGGTATCCGACCAATTGCAGTGGGAAATTGTTTCCGGAGACTAACAGCTAAATTAGCTTGTTTACATTCTCGAAGTATAATACACGCTTACTTGTCTCCACATCAAGTAGGAGTAGCTACTAAGCAAAGATGTGAAGCTGGAATTCATGCTTTGCGGACCTACGTGAACAATCCAGAAAATATTGAGAAAGTAGTGCTTAAATTGGACTTCAAGAATGCCTTTAATTCTGTAGAACGTGATTGTATCTTAAAAGCAGTTAAGGATAAGGTGCCAGATTTGTACCCATTCCTCTACCAATGTTATAAGAATCCATCAACTCTTTTATTTGGTAAACACACTATCTCATCTGAAGTCGGTGCTCAACAGGGTGATCCTTGCGGTCCAATGATTTTCAGCCTTGCAATTCAACCGATCGTTTTATCACTTCTTTCTGAATTGAATGTATGGTATTTAGATGATGACACAATTGGAGATTTTTCTGATGTTGTTCTTTCTGATTTTAAGAAAATTATTGAAATGGCTAGAAAAATCGGTTTAGAGATTAACCCGAACAAATGTGAATTATTTTTTTGTTCTGACCAAACTGATCAAAATATTTTAGATGATTTTCAACGAATTGCTCCAGGGATAAAAGTTTGTGATTCCAAATCTTTTTCCTTGCTAGGATTCCCTATTTTTGAAGCAGGTTTCATTCCTTTAGTTGATAAAAAGGTTGCTAATCTAGAGATGCTTCTAAATAGAACAGTAGAGCTTAATTCACACGTGGCTTATATCCTGATTAAAAATTGCCTATTTGTGCCAAAATTGAATTTTCTTATTCGTACAACTCCTTTTTGGAAATTCTCAAATATCATGGACAATATTGATACTTCTTTGAAAAATTGTTTTGAAAAAATTCTCAATCTTCACTTAAATGAGCTACAATGGTGTCAAGCTTCCTTACCTATTAAATTAGGCGGCCTTGGATTACGTCGCATTTCGGACATTTGCCAACCTGCTTTCCTTTCATCAATACATGGTGTTAAAAATCTCGTGTCTTCTCTACTCATCTCAATGGACACTGATTTTAAAATATATTTGTATGATGATGCGTTGGCTTTGTGGACATCAATGAATGGTGCAAATATTCCTGTGATGCCTACAATTCAAAAGTGCTGGGTTTCCTTGAATATTAATCGTATAATTTGTGAAGACATTTATTACTCAACTTTAAAAGACTCTGCTCGTTGGAATGCACTACAAGAAAAAGAAGCAGGAGCTTGGCTCAATGCGATTCCTTCTCCTAATATTGGGACTTTAATGAATAATAGCACTTTTCAAATTTGTGTCGGTTTAAGATTGGGATGTAAATTGTGCGTTCCTCATTTTTGCAAATGCGGTGCACATGTGAATGCAGATGGCCTTCATGGTCTGAGTTGTACCAAGAGTATGGGAAGAATACCTAGACATACCGAACTTAACTCAATTATTCAACGTGGTTTGTCTTCTGTCGGCTATATTTCTATTTTGGAGCCTAGTGGATTGTCTCGCGACGATGGCAAGCGACCTGATGGTATGACTCTGGTACCTTGGAGCAAAGGTAAGACTCTAGTCTGGGATGTGACAGTAGTCGACACTTTAGCTGAATCCTATTTACTTAAGACTTCTGAGGTGGCTGGCGCAGCAGCAGAGATGGCCAACAAACGCAAAATTTCCAAATATGAAAATATATGTAGTAGTTCAAATTACATTTTTAAAGGTTTGGCTTTAGAAACCTTTGGTCCATGGTGTATAGAAACGGTTTCCTTTATAAATATTTTGGCAAAACAGTTACAAAAAAAAACGGGAGAGATAAAATCAAAACAATATTTGTACCAACGGATTTCACTTTCGGTTCAAAGAGGAAACGCTATGAGTGTTCGCGGGACTTTACCCGACTCGAATTTGCTGACTGAAATTTATGCTCTATGATATTGAATTTTATTTAAATTTTACATGTTGAACTATAAATAACTTGTTTTGTTTACAATAAATATTTTTACGATAATCGGTTGCTTGATTCAAGCATAATTTGTTATCAATCAAAGCAAGCATTGATAAAACAATTAAAATCGCCCCTAGGAATGAAAAATCAAACAGTTTCCTTCACATAATTCAAATTGAATAGAAGTGTTTGCTAACTCAAATTTAATGAAAGTGTTGATTATATGTTCCAGTTCAGTTAAATAATCTTACTAATTGTACAATTAATATTGTAAAAAATAAAACAGTGGTTTTATAACTTTTTGCTACGCTTTTAGCAATTTGTAAAATAATGAAAAAAGTAGAAAAAGAGTGAAAATAGGTATTTTTAGTATAAGTGAGTCACACGTCTGATTGAGGCCCTCGCCTACGGCTCGGGCGCCCAACATTCAAACTAATGATTAAATGATTTTGCTCACGTGTGCTAAACCTGATTTTATCCACTTTTGTAGAAAATAAAACCATACATATTAACAAAATTCTTTAATTAATTAATATTGCAATGGAAATACAGTAATATAGCAAATTGCAATAAAAATTCAGTAACATATTATAACGAGTAGATAATCATTCTTTTTTTTTTTTTTTTTTTTTTTTTAACATGGAGGAATGCTTTACGCACCGCCCCTCGTATATCTACGAGGGAGTGTGGGACTCGACACTAATCAATAGTGCCATACCCACTAAACCTCCATGTCTCGAAGCGCCCGCCACCCTTGGATGCCGTCAGGCATGTCTCACGAGTAGGCGGGTATGTTTGTGGACGTCATCCTTCAATGTCCTCCCTCACACTTGCATCCGACGAAGGTACCGTTCGTCTTCGTCCTTCGTCCTCAATATGTCGGTCACCATTGTATGTACCGCTTCCCACTTCTCCTCTGTCTCAAGCATAGCCGGAAGCAGAGTTTCAGTGTTCAGCGGACATCCGACCACCTCTTCTGCCGCTTCCCTATCCAGGTCCCACCGTGTGCACCGCAGCACCGTGTGCTCCACAGTGTCCGGTTCCTGGCAGTACCAACAGCGGTCGTTCTCCGCTCGACCGATCCTCTTCAAGTAGGCGCCGAAACTTCCGTGGCCGCTCAGCATCTGGGTGAGGTAGTAGCCCACCTGGCCGTGGGCTCGCAGCACCCAACTGCGGACGTTGGGGATTAAGGTCCTGGTCCATGATCCCTCTGCTGCTGAGCGCCATCGCTCCTGCCACTTATCAAAGAGGTTCTCTCGGTTGAGAACCCTCGCTGCCTTCTCGCACTCGTAGTTTGCTGACCTCTCCTGTGCAATGAGGTCAACTGGTTACCTCGGTTTCTTGCCCTACGTAATCCGTCGCTCCAGACCGGAGCCGCATACAAAACCACCGAGTGGACAACCGATGCCAGCAGCCGTCTCGTCGACGTCTTTGGCCCCCCCGTTCTCGGCATAATGGCACCCAGTGCCCTTGCCGTCCGCATCCCCTTCATCGCCGCTTCCTCTATGTGGCGCGTCCATGGCAGGCCACAGTCCAAAACAACGCCTAGGTACTTCAGCTCCCTTTTGACTTCAACAGTAGTACCGGCGACGTTGAGCGTTGTAGGTGCCACTCGTTTCCTACCCGTCAGCCATACTGCTTCCGTTTTCTGGGGAGCCAGCTCCATACCGTGTTCCTGCAGCCATCCGCGGACGCTTTCCGCAACGGCTTCAGCCTTTGCCGCCACCTCGCGCTCGCTCCCGGCAATCGCGACAATAAAAATATCGTCGGCAAAGGCCACGAGCTTGCACGATTCTGGCAGCTCCAGCCTCAGCACGCCGTCGTAGACCACATTCCACAATAGGGGACCAAGCACCGATCCCTGCGGCACCCCACACGTGACTTTCTTCATCGTGCCATCCACGCAGACTCCTCGCTCCGACAGGTAGCTCCTGACGGTATCCACAAGATACCTCGAGGTGCCCTTACTGGCGAGTGTTTCGGCTATTTGCATCCACGGGGCAGTATTGAAGGCATTCTTCACATCGAGCGCTACCCCGATGCAAAGCTCACGCTGCCTCCAATTGCCCTCCCTGGCACTCTTCGCCATACGCACAACCTCGAGAATTGCGTCCACCGTCGACCGTCCCTCCCGGAATCCGAATTGGCACGGATGAAGTCCACCACTAGCGTCCAGCTCCCCGGTGATTCTGGTGCATAGGATCTTCTCATACAGTTTGGCCATCGTGTCTATGAGACAGATGGGCCGAACCGATCCGTCCGCCTTCCCAGGCTTGGGGACCAGAACAAGTCTGGCCGTCTTCCACTCCTTCGGGAATTGGCGCGCCTGGAGCAGTTTGTTGTAGGTTGCCGCCAAGCAACCTGCGTCCACTCCTGCCGCGATCTTGACTACTTCGGGGGGAATGCCATCCAGACCCGACGCCTTGCCATTCTTCATCCGGCTAGCCGCCTGCTCAACTTCCACCGCCGTGATGTCTGGGGCTGCCGATGTATCGTTGCCCACGTTGTGCCAGACAGTTTCTGGCCGCTGCGGGAACAGCCCATCGACAGCTGCCAGCTTGGCGGCGGTGCTGAGGTTTGGCATCACCTGCTTCCCCATCCTCTTACTGGCTATGCGATAGCCATCGCCCCAGACGTCTTCGTCGACCGCGTCTATAATGGCGTCCCAGCATTTCCCCTTGGCTTTCCGAATGGCGTCGCGCAGCGCTTTTCGCGCCGTTCGAACATCCTCGTGAAGAGCATTGCACTGTTCTTCGTCCCGTGTCCTTTTCCCTTTGGCCCTCGACCAGCGTCTTCGAAGCTGAGTGCAGCTACGCCGGAGTTGTGCTATCTCGCTACTCCACCAGTAGACGGATTTCCTGGGATTCCGTCCCCGGTAGCGAGGCAGCACCTCCTCGCACGCAGTCTCCAGTGCTTCCTCAGCTTCTGCCACTCGTGGCTGGGGCCTACGTCGCGTAGTGCGCTCTCAAGCTTCTCCACGAGTATGTCCTTCCGCTCGTTCTTGTAGCGCCATCCGTGGGGTTGTGTAGGTCTGGCTGGGACGTCTGCAGCCGAGTCTCCAATCCGGAAGCTGATGGCCCGGTGGTCGCTGAGGATTTCTCCCTCTTCCACCTGCCAGTCCTCGATGCGTCTCAACGCCCCCTCGGTTGCAAACGTGACGTCCAGCACGCTCTCGGCATTACGCCTTGAGAACGTGGGGACGTTGCCAACGTTTGCAACTTCCAGCTCATGCTCCGCGATCCACTCCGCGAGCCTCGTGCCTCGGTAGTCTTCAGTAGCCGATCCCCAGAGGGCGTGCTTAGCGTTGAAGTCACCCGCTACGATGACCTCCGCGATAGCCTGAGCCCTCTGGCGGACCAACTCACCCAAATCCCCCAAGAACCGTTCGAAGCGGCACACGTCAGCGTTCGGCGAGAAGTAGCAAGAGCAGACGACGAGTTTCCCCATCTCCACCCATGCCACTCCATCGCCGACACCTCTACCGGTTGCCGCTCCTTTGAGGATCTTGAGTGCTGCTACCTCACGAGTGTCCACCACCCAGCCTCCGCCTCCGCGCACGTGGACCCAGTTGGGCTCGCTGACCAACAGCAAGTCAGCCCCTTTTTCTCTACCCATCTGGTAGAGAAGGTCGTTTGCCTCCCTACTGCGGTTCAGGTTCGCCTGGACGACGACCAACCCGTTTATAGTTGCGGAGCTGCCGATGATGGGGTTTCGCTGTCCTCATCGCCCCCGCTACTCTGGACTACCCCCATGGCCGCATCTGCGACCGGGGGTTCCGTGGTGTTACCTTCGGGTGGAGGACGTCTTAGGGCCTCACACCCCTTGCTTCTTGCGGCGTGTCCGTCCATTTCGCACAGCGCGCAATGCTCGGGGTTTTGGCACCCGGTAGCTATGTGCCCTGCCTGGCCACATCGGAAACAGTGGCCAGTCCTATCCGGCCCCGTGCAGTCGCTTGCCACGTGGTCCGGCGCCCAGCACTTGAAGCATGGCTGCCTCGGTCTGCTGGTAGCCGACCCCGCGGTCAGCAGCTGTGGTCGATGGGGCCGACTATTCTGCCTGGCAGCCTTCAGAGCCTGCAACACACCTGCTGCTCCCGGCCGTGTGCCCCTCGGTGCTGCAGATCAGACAATGCTCTGGGTTGCTGCATTGTCGCGCCAAGTGTCCCTCCTCGCCGCATCGGTGGCAGTTCTTCCTTCGGTCTGGGCCCGTGCAGTTGGCCGTAACGTGGTCGTGTGCCCAGCACCGGAAGCATTTCTCCACCTCAACCTTCATTTCCATGTTGGCGTCGACCAGACCCACCCGCAGGGTTTTGCTGCTCAGCAGCTTTTGGGCCTCGGTCGTGCCAACCACCAGGGTTGCCGCCTGTATACCACTGGCGTAGGGGCGCAACTCACCCAGCCTTGCCCCCTTTCCATCCAAACTGCCGGTCCTGGCCTCTATCGCCTGCAGCACTTCTTCACGGGTGGTAGTCGCGTCCATCCCTCGGATGAAGACGGACTCCTGCCCTCTGCTGCCGCCCGCACGTCGAACCACAACATCCTCCCCAGCCCGCGCAATGGCCTGCCGTAGGTTTTCCAGTGTGACGGGGTTCTTCTCCGTCAGCACTAGAAGTTTACCTTCCCGGGTGCACCGCAGCCCTTTTATTGCCGCACTGGCAGGAAGGTCTTTAACCGATGCTTTGATAGTTGTCAGCAAGGACTTGTAGTCTTTGTCCTTGCCTTCAACTATCAGCGCAAATGTGTTTTTACCGCGGGGGTTTGTCGGCCGCCTGCTTCCAACCCCCTGCTCGGTCGTGGGGGTTTTTGGGACCTCCTTTGAGCTCACAAAAATAGCCACCCGCGTGTTACCCCCCTGGAAGATGCACTCTGTCATCTTCCGGAGAGTGTCAACGCTGACGGCTTTGATTCTGTGGAGGGCCACATACTCGTCCTCCAGCGTTTCGCTCTTGATGAGGGTAAGCTTTGCCCACAGATCGCTAGGCGTACCCTCGAGTGTCGTTTTAACAAACTTCCTTTGGCATTGCCCTGCCGGCACTCCTCCACCCGACTTGAAGCATGTTGATGTTTTCTGCACCAACACCTCAAACGGGCCTGCAGCCAATGCCATCTCCGGTACCGCTTCCTTATACATTCTTTGGATTCTGGCGGTCATTTCCGGGTCGTCCCCTTCCACCAGCACCACCTTCACCGTGGAGTCTTTAGTGGTGATGGGGTTACCCACTACCACCTCCGTGTTGGTGAAGAGGTCACTCTTCCACCTCTTCTTTTCGCAGAGTCAAAAGTCCTCGAACGTTTTGATGTCGGCCAGCGATTCTAGTGGGGCCAGTTTGGCCCACACTCCCTTGGTTGCTTCAGCGCATTGCTTCTCCAGTGTCGAGATTCTCCTGGCCTGTTCTTCCATCTCCACCGACATCTTCTGGATGGTGACCTCCCTCTCCTGCGAAACTTTGGCTTCGGCCTTACTGGACTCTTCGTCTAAGGCTTTTGATTCCTCAAAAACCCTGATGTTAGCCCTAAGCGTAGCCCTACGGTTAGCCGTCTCACTCTTCACGGTCTCCACCATCCTTCTAATTTTGTCCACCCTTGCCTTCTCTTCAGCCACCGCATCGCGCGATTGCTGCAGTTCGGCTTTGGCCTTGTCGATCTGGGCATATTCCATGCCCAGAGTCCTTATCCGTAGGTCGTCGGCTTTGCTTAAGCTCGCCAGTACCTCCGTAATTTTGGTGCGGAGTTGGGCCTGGGTACTGGGGTACTTGGGAAGAATCCCCGCCAGCTGCTCGCAACCCCGCTTAAGCTTGGCCCACGCCTCCGCGTGTTTGCGCCTGCCCTCCTCCGCACTGGCTTCTCTCACGAAGCTCTTCTCCTTCGCTTTCTTGGTGGTTTTTGAGGGAGAGAGCGACTTCTTCTTCCTCTTCCTCTTCGAGTCTTCCTCCTGTTCGAACTCGTCTTCCCTCGACCCTGCACTCATCGCCTGGTGCATTCTGTCGAGTACCTCCTGCTCACTCAGAACTACACTTGTGCCAGCATCTCTGACAGGGCTGCGTATCAGGGGCTTTCTTTTAAGAAAGTCCTGCATTATTTTGCTCTCTATCCTGCTCAGATCCTCATTTTCCTCCACCGTGAGGTCAATGCTCTCGTCAGCGCCAATGGCAGTTATGGTCGTAGCGCCAATTCTTCCAGGAGTTGATAGTAGCGACCCGGCCTGGTTGCCTACCGGGGTCGCTACGCTGTGGCTGGATGACGGACGGGTGTGCCCAGCAAGCACATCACCGACCGGTACTGGGGTATCCATCCCCTGCACCGTAAACGTAGAGACGATTTTCGAATCCATGTTAGGTTTATACAGTTTCCCTCTGTTTGCATTTTAGACCTACTGCCAGGTGGTTTATCCAGTTTCCTTCTGCGCATTTTAGACCTTCTGCCAGGTGTTTTTTAATAGGTTGTCTCCTGTGCAATCCCGTTGGTCTGCGAGGGGTATTTTATTTCCCCCCTACCCTCTGAATGGCTGGATTGCCACCCAGCGGGCTTTCTCTACGCGCCACGTAGATACGCCTCTAGTAGGGGTTACGGGTGTCCCCCCTAAGATAATAATTCTTAGCACCATGCTAATTAACATTAAAAAAAAGTTATTAGCTCATTTCTGCCAAAAAACTAGGTTTTGTCTAATTAAACTAATACAATTTTTTATTGGTTTGGCACCATATAAGTCATATACCAAACTGAAGGTATTTTTATCATCTTTCCAAATCTGCAACTGGTTTTCTTAATGTTTAAATATTTAATGTCATTGGGAATAGATTGGTAAATACTATGTCAAACGTTAAATGCATGAGTAATTAAATATTTGTTAATCACTGAGTGATTAAAAGTAGTACTTTACTCACTAATTTTGGTGACCAAAAGTAGTCAATATTCAACGAAAATGGATAAATGTGTTTTTTTCACGCTTTTTAGAACAATAAAAAAAAGAAGGCTGTTTCAACATCCAAAATGGCAACTAAAAAGATGTCATTTTAATCGAAAATTGCAAAAAATATGTTATAAATCTCATAGATACTACTTTATTTTTGGTGGGAAAATAGATAAACTAAATTTAGCTGCACAATAACAATTTATTTTATCGGCTACAACTAGAGAAAGTATTAGGTTGTAGGAAAAATTCCCACGCATTTCAATAATTTGCTTATATTACTTGCGCACTGAATTGCAAAAACTTTTTTCTCACTACCATATAGGTAAATTGACATTACATTGATAAAAAATCAAATGTAATGGAAAGTAGAACACCTAGCTACCTTAACAACGCGCCGTAACTATGTAAAAACAATATTTACCGCGGCAGGTCACTTTCCGCATTAGGTCACTTTCCGCGATAGGACACTTTCCGCGCTAGGGTGTCTAAAAATTAAAAATATACCAAACGAATGAGGAATATATTTAAAATAATTTAATTTATTTATTAAAATTAATTATTATAAAATTAATTATTATAATAATTAAATAAAATAATAATAATTAATTAATTATAAAATTAATTAATTAATTATTTTAATTAATTAATTAATTAATTATAAATTATTATTATACATTGCCTTAGCAACCATTCAGCATAGACGACTAGATTTTATAATATTATAAATATAAACACGAAACCAGTGTGCCGCGACTTTTTGATAGATATAAATGGAATGTCAGTTTATTAATTTAGTAGAGTTTACTAATGATTTTCAAATTGGTAGTGAGAAAAACGTAATGCGCAACACGCAGGTAAGTATCTTTTCTGTCCTCGGAAGATTGTGTACCTCGGCTCCGCCTCGGTACACAAACTTCTACCTCGGACAAAAAAGTTTACTTACCGCTACTAGTAGCGCAAATAACTATTTTTCACGCATATAAAAAGATCACACATGTGCCTGAACGATATTATTATTTTAGTGTTGTGATAACGTCCAAAATTATAAAATCCAAGTAACAAGGTAGTGGGAATTAGTAGACAGTATTCAAAATAAAAAACTTCAAGTCGACTGACCGGTTTTGATTTTATTCAAAAATCTTCATCAGAGTCTGAATTTTTCGACGACTAATTAAAAAATATTGTCATTCCTGAGGCTGCTCAGTCTCTTTATGCTTCTCTCTGTTTGCTGTAATCCTCTCTTCGCTTTAATACCAAAATCTTTCCTAATGTCTTCGTAAAAACCCATTGTAGTAATATTTTAATGTTGGGATAACGTCCAAAATTATAAAATTTAAGTTACAAGTTAGTGGGAATTAGTGGACTGTAATCAAAACAAAAAACTTCAAGTCAACTGACCGGTTTCGATTTTACTCATAAATGAGTAAAATAAATCTTCTCATAAATGAGAAGATTCGTTTTGCGAAACAGGTGTTTTTCCGTTTGTAATTTTCCTGAAGTTTTCAGCTTAAAGTGAAGAAAATGAACTTGAAGTTTTTAATTTTGAATACTCTCCACTAATTCCCACTAACTTGTAACTTGGTTATTATTATTATTATTTGCCCAATATTACTCTAACATAATAATGTCAAAAAGGATGGAAGTCTCTAAAGAGTACGTGCGCGGACTTTTGCTTTACGATTTTAAATCTGGCGACTCAGCAGCCAAATGTAGTTGCCTCATAAACGCTTTTATTTGGAAACGGTTCAGTGTCCAAAGGCTCTGTCGCCCAAAATCGGTTCAATCGCTTCCAGACTGGCGAATTTAGTCTCAAAGATTATGTGCAAACGGAATGTCAAACCGAAGTGGACAATGATCAATTGCGCCAGCTGGTAGAGTCAAACCCTCGTTATAGAATGTGATGGTAAATACTTAATTTCGTAATATAATTGCCTCTTTTTTGTAGTTAATAAAACATATTACAAAAAGCGCGAGAATTTACCCTACAACCTAATAAAACTATAACATACCCATTCAACGATAGAAAATGTCACTCAATTTGTCTGCCTAAGAAGTAGAGTGACACAATCTCTTGTGTCAGTTTGAATAGAAAAGAGATTGAATTTATTTAATTTTCGTTAATTAAAAGTGGGGTAGTTGTACTCTTAGAAGTAGTAGTCGATAAAATCTTCTATGCAACACTCCAGTAAGGTGTCTTTATCGAATTCGTTATGCTTCAAAGCCGAGGTGAAGCCGATCTCAAAAGAGTTCGATAAAGTATCACTTTACTGTTTTGTTACATAATAGTATATTACTCAACGAGTTAGTAATGATAGTCATTATTCTTGAGAATGAAGTTTACGACCCGAGCGATAGCGAGGGGAGTAAATCATTCGAGAGAATAATGGCTTATTACTAACGAGTAGAGTACTATACTTTATCTACTCTTAACAACAAAGCTAAAAAAAAATGGAAAATTAATAGATTTCAAAAATAATAATTGACAATGTAAGTATTGCTGGTTGCAAACAATTACTATTTCAACAACACAAAGGTGCAATTAAAATCGATATGACATTTCCAATTAGTAATGATGACGTTTCTGATTAGTAATGATTCATTACCGCATAGGTGACATAATGTATAATGTTATGTATTGGAAAACGCACGCATAAAGTGTATATTACGTGTTAAGAGTAGATAAATAGATATTACTAGACCAAGTCTACATTTTAATTTTGTATAACACATTATTTGGCCAATTTTTGAGAATAATAGTTTCCGTTTTTAAATTATATTTTTGCGTAAATTTTTTTTAATTATTGTATATGCTATTAAGCACAAATAAAATCGTTCAAATAAAAACAATGTACAATGTAAATCATTCCATGTTATTTTAAAACAGATTAATAAATACCAATATGATGTTTCAAATTTTTATCTCAGTATCAATTCATATTTTTTTTTATAGTAATAATTTGTTTTGTAACCGCACAATTTATTGTTGAACAAAACTTATTAGAACGCTATTAAAGTCATTATTCAACTAAAATCCAATTTTATTCAGACCGATTTTGTTTCTATGTACAAACTGACAATCTTCTCAAAAACATTGTCAACATTAAGCAGAGTTACACCGTTATTTGAGTAGTAGTAGCGTTGATTCGGAAAAATTAAAATTACGTCACAAATTATTATTGGAAGGAAGCACGGGACGACCATAACGGGTCGCATGTTGTGGTATTAGTGTGACGAAGTAGTAGACAGATAGTAGATAGTCTCTACGGATAGTAGATATAGTGAAACCGTTTCTGTTCTGACCTGTGGGCTCTCAGCTGATTCCGCCTGCACCAAATCAATTGAAGGCCACATAAAATTTTTACCAGTAGCGTAAAATATCTTCCAAGCAGCAGCGACACGCCAATACCAAAATAAAAGATTATATTCATACGACGGCACTGAACGACAACAAGACGAAAGACATACGTGCATGTAACTTCTTTGTCATTCACATTGATTGTATTCATAAAATCTGGGAAGTCATGTCGCAGCGCTGGCAGACGTACGTTGCTGTTATTGTTAGCATATACTGTAATACGCTGGGGCACAGCATAGCAATAAAAAAGTACGTCTAGCGCATTCGATACCACAGGTCAGAACGTAAACGGCTTGACTTTAGTCTTCTATCCGTGTATTTCGTGGTGAAAAAAAGCGTGGAGCGAAGTTCAAGCGAAAAGGCGGGATTAAGTCGGTTCTGACCGTGGTTGACTGCGAGAAGATTCGTTTTGCGAAACAGGTGTTTTTCCGTTTGTAATTTTCCGATTTTTCTGAGAAGTGCATTTTCGAAAGCTTCTTTTGTGTGTTGCTACCCCTTACTACTAATTGTAAGTACTACTTTTATTCGCCGTCTTTACCCGTGCCGATCGGCATAACCGTGCTTGTTCCGGCCCCTTACCCTAAAAACTCACGTGGCCCATGGGCCTCGTAAAATTGTATTTTCGACAAGTTCCTCTTGTTGTTTCTATTTTACCGTTTTCCCCGTATCATTTTAGTTTTCGCCCCACATTCACGAAGGCGTGACTTTTGCGTGTTGCGTTTGGGGCAATTGTCTTTTAGAGGCCTCACGAGCCTCGCCAATCTTCTGTGTTCAGCCCTAGTGGCACTTTATTATCTTTGTGATATATTTGTGATGTTATTATTAAGAAATTGTTTGAGTTAGAATTAATTACATGTTATTTTTGTTAATCCGATTTAGTATTATTTTCCTAAACAATTTGCTTGTTGCCCCGTTCGTTAAAAGCCCCCTCCGCAAATTAGGCCCCTTTTTCACAAAGTGCGCGAAATTTGAAATTGACGGCAATTTTAAATTTTTACCGAACTCCTTAAAAATTTATTTACAGCCCTTAAGTCTTTTCCCTTTTTATCTTGTCTATTTGATATTTTTCAACCCTTTAATTCTTGGTCCTCCCTTAAAAAAAAAAATTTAACCCCTAAAATTTTTTTTATCTTGACAATTTTATTTTTCTGTTTTTCAACCCCGAAATTTTGTTAACCCTTAATAAATTTTTATCTCAAAACCCTAATTTTTTTCAACTCCTATTTTTTTCATCCCTTATTTTTTCATCCCTTTATTTTTTTTCATTCCCTAAATTTTTTTAATTTTGTTTTTTTTTAAATTTTTTGTTATATAATTTTTTTTTTCGGTTTTAATTGCCTTTTAACGTGTTTAGAAAATCTAAACGTCAAAGTTTAAACCTTGACCTTTCAAACAAGCCTCCTTATTAAGATGTATACGCACCCACGATTGGGGTATATATTTTGATGGGACAACCGACCCTATTTCATTTTTGGAAGACCTAGACGAAGCTAGGAAAAGCCGCCAAGTCACGCAGGCGCACCTCTTGCCCGCCTTAGCTGCCTTATTTCGGGGTACTGCTCCTTTGTGGTACCGAAATTGTCAGGAAAATTGGCAACAATGATCTGACTTTATAGACGAGTTCTATAGTTTCTTTTTGCCGTCGGGTTACGTTGGACATTTAGAAGATTGTATTAGTCAGCGAAAACAAGGTTCAATTTATCCGCCGCGATGCAGCCACTAGTGTAAATGCATTGACTCGACTGATTAAGGAATTTGAAAGCCTTCAGCGAGAGTTTTCCGCGGCCCAAACACTAAATAACCCTAGAGTGTCGTTTACACCTCCGAGACCACTTCACCTGCACCAGGTCCTTTCTGACCGGCCACTTCCAGGAAAGTAGCCTCCTCGCGAGCAAACCCCCCCCCCCCACTCCTTTTCGCTGTTTTCGGTGTGGACAGCTTGGTCATTACCGTGACCAATGTGCCAATGAACCTCGACTTTGCTGTTCCCGATGCGGACGTAATGGCATTCTTAGCCGTGATTGCCCTTGTCCGGGAAACTAAAAAGAAGTTGGTCACCCCTGGGTTATGCCCAACTTCAGACGATATTACCCATTGACCCACGTCCTCATTTAAAAGTTTGTATTGGCGACCACTCCTTCTGGGCTTTAGCAGATACAGGCGCTACTTTATCTTATATTAATGGCGACGTAGCTGCATTATGTACGACTTTAGGTATTACCCCAACTTTAGGTATTGCCGTCGTTCTTCCCCCGAACCAACTCGTGGACGGTGGACTTGCCCCCACCATGGGCGTGCTTAACGTTCCCCTTAAAATAAGCTCTTTCGACTATCAAATTTCTGCCATAATCCTGTCAACTTTGTCCGCTTTTATGGTGTTAGGAATGGAGGTTCTTTCCAATGGCCATTTTATTATGGATTTTCCCAAGGGAACAATTATACACGTCCCTCCCTTCTAAACCTCCGAATCTCGATTCTGTAGAGGATTCCCCGTTACCTTTATTGCCCGTGACGGCAATACCGACTTTGCCTTCGTCGGAAAACAACGATCGTATGTATTAATTTACTTTAGTATTAATTAGTATTAATTTACTTATAATAAGTTGCACGTCTTGATAATTTACTCTGTCCTAAACTTCTAATAATTGTGTCATATTGTGTCGTTGCATCTATACTCTGTGTGGTTTACAAAGGTAAGCAATATTTTATAAATTATTTCGTTAAGAATTTGTTATGATAGTGTGTTATATTTTTTGTAGCATACGAGGACTTTTCTGTTAGCGCTACAGGCATAGTATACCTTAAATTTTTTTAACTCTATTTTAATTTTTATTTGAACGTCATAACATTATTATTTTTACTTTGAATATTAAAATGCCAAAAAACTCTAGAATTTTGTCGACCCGACAGCAACGTCGACAAAGGGCTAGCTTTATAAAAAACGCTTCTACAGATAATAATACTTTTGCCTCCTCGCTTGCCCCCAAATTAAATGCAACTTCAGAAAAAAATATTGACTCTAGTTTTGACTCTGACTATTACTTGACAAGTAATAATATTACAACAAATAATTTGCAACCTCAACTTGCAAATACTTTGCTAAATGAGACACTTTCTATACCTGAAAATAATACTAAGCCAATCAATGCAAACAACATTTTTACATTATTTCAAGCTTTATCTTCAACCCAATCGAATCAAGGGAGTGAATTTTTTGAGAAATCAAATAATCTCAAAAATAATACATCTAGTAAAATAACAATATCTGATGATATAAAGCAATGGAGCGTAGATTTTAATATTAGTTTAGCTGCGTTAACTGGTTTATTACAAGTTTTGAAAAATCGATGATGTTCCCAGCGACGCACGAACTATATTAAAAACACCTAGAAATACAAATAACAATGTAGTATCTTTATTTCCTGGCAAATATATTCATTTTGGTGTTGAAATCAGCTTGTTAAAGTCAATTAGAATTTATTTTTATGAAGACAATTGTCCAAATATTATGAAACTAAATATAAATATTGATGGTCTTCCACTGGCAAAAAGTTCCGGAAGCTGTTTTTGGCCAATACTTGCTTCAATAGTTGCTGATTTTTATACTGATCCCTTCATTATTGGAGTTCATCATGGATATCAAAAACCTGATAATTGTAATGATTTTTTTGCATCAGTTTGAAACGGATATTGAATCAGTTTTTTCGACGGGAATTTCTGTATTTAACAAAAATGTAATTATTGAAATTAATGCCATTATTGCCGATGCTCCTGCTAAGGCTTATATCAGTGGAATCAAAGGACACAATGCATATTTTGGTTGTTCAAAATGCACTCAAGAAGGTGATTATGTCGATCATCGCGTTGTTTTTTTTTTTAAACAAAATGTGCATTGCGTACCGATGATTCTTTTAAATTGCAATCTGATGAATATCATCATCGACACGAATCAATTCTGGAAAAACTTAACATTGGGATGGTTTCAAAAATCCCACTAAATTACATGCACCTTGTGTGTTTAGGTGTCATGAAAAGATTATTGCAATTTTGGATAAAAGGAAAGTATTAAATGCTAGGATTAATTCTTTAAAAACTGAAATTCCTGTAGAATTCAGCCGAAAGCCAAGGTCTTGTTTAGAAGTTGACAGGTGGAAGGCAACTGAATTTAGACAATTTCTTTTATATACAGGCCCAGTTATACTTAAAGGAGTTCTGTCAAAATCAATGTATAATCATTTTGCAGTTTTATCTGTTGCAATTCGTATTTTAGCAAATGATAAATTGTGTCAAAAATATATGCTCGTGAATTATTAATTTGTTTTGTGCAAAATTATTCGGTTATATATGAAGAGGAGCACGTTTCTTATAATGTTCATAACTTGATTCATCTGGCCACTGATATTCAAATTTTGGGCGTAATTGATTCATTTAGTTCATTTAAGTTCGAAAATTATATGCAAAAAATAAAACACAAAGTTAAATCTAGTTAAAAACCTCTAGAACAATTGTTCAATCGTATTATGGAAGAACAACAAATTAATTCTATGATAAATCGCCAAGAATTCCCTATTATAAAATATAGATCAAGTAATTTGTCATATCAAATTATTGAATCTGTTCAATTTAAAAACTTGTTATTTAGTATAAAAAAAAGTAACCATATTTATTGTCTTAATAATTCTGACTTTTTCCAACTGCAGAAGATACAAAAAAGTGGCGAAAATTTTACTTTATTTGGAACAAAATTTAATAATGGTGAAAATTTATTTGAAGTACCATGTTACTCAAAATTAGTGAATGTACAAGTTTTTCATAAAGATGGACTTTCAATGCCTTTGAAAGTGTATAAATATAGTAGAAGTAGTAAATATATATATATATATATATATATATATATATATATATATATATATATATATATATATATATATATATATATATCTCCAATGGATTGTGACTTTGCAGTGACACTGACTGGAGATGGGGATTTCGACTTGTCTGCAGGAATTATTGGAAGTTCTTCCATAACTACAGGACCAATCAAGGAAGTCGCCAAAGGTATAATAGTAGGAGCGCAGTATAATAAATACTGGCTGCTAAAGCGGGAATAAAGTTTCCAAACTTTTTATTACAAACCCTAGTGTTTGTAATAAGAGGCTTGGAAACTCTTGAGTTTGTAAGTACTTTCCTACCCGCTCACCTGCGAACGAAATGCAATATTTTGAATCCAAGTTAGTTCAGTTAATTTCTCACTGTCCACTAATTCCCACTACTGAACTAACTTGGACTAACTCTAAAGTTCTACTAAAAGTCGAAATTATAGCCTGCATTAATAAAACTTTTAGTAGAACTATGAATTTTTTATAACAAATAATTAAACACTATTATTTGAAAATGGACCTATAATTATAAATTATGAATTTTAAAATATGCATATTGGTTCTATTTATAGATTATAATCCACAAAACAAAATTCACAAACGCAATTTAAAAACACTTTCAAACGAATCTAAACAGCTATACATAACCCTAAAAAAAATGAATTCAAAGTACCGACGAGTTTGTAGGCAAAACATTTCGAGTAAAGAGAGAATTCGCGAGGCTATTGAGTTTGGAGAATCCGGTCAACTATTGAGTGAGAAAGTTAATTCAACCACTCTCAAATTCATTCAAAGTCAACTCAGAAATCAAACCGTTCCCGTCAATAGGAAACGCTATACCGTGGACGATAAAGTATATGCACTTACATTACTAAAACACAGTCTAAAAACGTACAGACTATTAAAGAAAACGTTTAGTTTACCGTCGAGGCAAACATTATTGCTGCTATTGAAAAATGTTCCATTTTCTACTAAAATCAATAAAACAATAGTTGATAGTTTAAAGCTATCAGTTATTACAATGGATGCATTAGACAGGTGTTGCATTTTAATGTGGGATGAAATGACCATAGATCCATGCTTGCAATATGACAAACAAAAAGACAACATCTTAGGATTTGTTGATGTTGGAAACGGAGTTCAACAAAGAATTTCCGACCATGGAATGGTGTTTATGGTAAGAGGCATTAGGAAAAAGTGGAAGCAACCAGTGGCATTCTATTTCTGTGATGGTCAGATGCATTTTGAGGACCTAAAACGGAATATTATACTGATCATCACAGAACTACAAAATATTAAACTTCAAGTTGTGGCAACTGTTTGTGATCAGTTGGGGGTAAATGGCCGTGTAATAAATAGTTTATTGAACGCCACTGAAAACGACTCTAAACCATTTTTCAAAGTAAATAATGATGAGATAGTACCACTATTTGATTCTCCACATATGCTAAAAGGAATGCGTAATAATTTAATAAAACATGATGCGATATTTTAAATTGATGGTAATAAAGTCAGATCTTCTTGGAAGGATATCATCCAATTATATGAACTCGATGTTGGCGATGACACCAAAATGCTACACAAGCTGATAGACCAACATATTTACCCAGAAAAATTAAGATCGATGAAAGTTAGTGTAGCCGCTCAAGTGCTGTCTCATAGTGTATATGCGGTGATGAATTGTTTAACAAAATATGGTAAGTAATCAGCACAAATTGCATTTAATTTAAATATTCTTATATATAAAGTATTATGAAAGAAAGTGATTGTGGGTATTTCACTTTTTCTTATTGTATTATTATATATTAATATCTAATAATTAATTAAAAATGTCTCAATATTTAAAAGGAAGCGGCCAATTATCTAAGAAAGCCCATGGAACAAAAGAATTTGTCAAATTGATAAACTCATTATTTGATTCATACAATTCAGGTTCTAGGTTTTGTAAGAGTGGAAAATCTTTAAGAAATGCAGTAAGCATTGAGGATAACATACACATGGGCTTTTGGAGATCTACAAGAATGATTCTCCAAGGAATGCAATTCCTTAAAAAAGACAAATCAAATCCATCAAAGTTGTTGGAATTTATTCCGCCAACTTTAAAAAACTGGATCCATTCAATTAATGGAATCGAGTACCTGTGGGGAAATCCCCAACAAATTGGATTTACATATTTATGTACTAGGAATTTAAATCAGAACCCGTTAGAAAATTTGTTTGGTAGTATGCGTGCGCATGGAGTAAGGAATATTAATCCAGATTGTCGACTATTTATTAATGCCTACAAAGGCGTTATTATAAATAATTTTCTTTCACCGCATTCACCTGGTGCCAATTGCAAAGATGATGACACAGAGGGTCATTCTAATTTAAAAGAATTTATTGGCAGTACTGCAAGCCAACCTGAACATGAAAATCTCGAAGCAACAGATCAAAATGAAAAAGAAAATATTAAAATTAACATGAATTTTAAATTTTCAGAAAATAGTTTTATGAAAAAAAAACAGCCATGCGTGCATTTCCGGCTATTTCATAGCCAAAATTTTTTGTAAGAAAATTGGTACTTGTGACGTATGCCACAGCAATCTATTAAGCAATCATCAGCAGGAAATGTTGACCTTAATAGATTGCAAATAATTCAAAATTGACAGCCTGTTAAGACCCAGCACAAAATTCATAAACTTTTATTTTAATTAAATGATATTCTTCTCGATTACATGCCAAAAATAGCGACCCAGATAAATTTGAAACAAAAATTAAAAAAAATCCTATTTACATTAACGGTTAACAAATTTTCATGTCAAAAACATAATGTCTATTTAACTTTTATTGACAAATTTGTAATATTTTACATAAATACCTGGATAAAAAATGTACATAGGATTTTACAAGGCAAAGAATTAAGAATACTGAATGATCCAATAAAAAAACTAGCTCAAATTAAATTTCATAAAACAAAGGGAAAAAACTGCCTGACAATGATTCTTTGAAATTGATGAAATTAATAGAACTATTCGGTAAAAAAGATTTGTAACATTCTGTTATTTGTATTCTTAAAAATCATAGGAATATTTGCAATAATAGTATCAATGTATATTTTAAAATAAAAATAACATAATGTTAGCAACATAGCTACAAATATAGACGGTGATGCTACTTTTATTTGAGGTTCCGCACGACTACAATTCTATGAAGAATATGGGATTTGGTAAAAATCTAATACACCCTAATTTGTCACAAAGCTAAATAGTTTTTTTATTATAGATACTTTATAAACTTGCATATTCCGTTTTCGCTTTATTAATATGAAAGCGAGTATGAAAGTATCGAAAAATGTTATGGAAAAATATGTACATTTTTATATTTTAAATGGTAATATTCTTTATGACTACAATAATTAGTTATTTTTAATCATCATTTATTTTTTTAGCCGATACAGCAATTGAAAAATATTAAATGAAATAAAGAAAAAAAAATTAAATTATAAAGTAATTAATGGGCGCGTTCAGCAAAGGCCGCAGTTGTGCAGTTCTCATAGATTTACTGCCGAAACGTCTAGATTCGGCATTTCCAGCTCACATAAATCAATTGAGTCAATTCCAAATTAACAACATATGTTTCAAGTTTATGAAAAACGAATTATGCCCTAAATATACAAAAGATTTAATATAATAATAATGAAATACATACATTAATAATAATATATAATTATATAATAATACATATACAATAAGAAGATTAATCTAACGTTTGTTATTAATGTATCGATTTTATTATTAATATAGTTTATCTTCTGTGTATTTACCTCAATAATTCGGTTTTTATAAACATATGTTGCTAATTTGAGATTAAACAAATTGAATTAGTTTGTGGAGAAACATTAATTACTTTTTTAATTTACTATTATAAACACTCCACTTCGATAAAATGGACCAACTACAATATGTAAATATAAATTATTTATGTAATATTAATTTTAATATAATATAAAAATGTATATGTGTTTTTTTTTCTTTAAATTATAATAGTTTAAAAATAATTTAATTTGAATTGCGCGCTTTTAATCATAGATAAAGAAGATGCCTTTAATATTATTCCTAGCACCATCTACTGATATGAATCGGCGAATTATGCTGTTTATCTCGCTAGCATTGCTGCTTGCTATCTATACCTTCTTTATCTATGATCTAAACGTGTTGTCTTTAACAAACATCAATCAAAAGTGTATGTAAATCTATTAATTATCGGTAAGTGACACATGTTGATTTTTTAAATTCAGTATTTAAGGTTTTCTTAATGCCTTTTAACATTAAATACAGCATGGTTTATATTCGTGCACGTGAGGTCGGGTTTATAGTTGTACCGTTCTGATAAAATATTGCATATTTTATAAGAGATGCAAGATGGTTCATAGTGAGACGCCAATAAATGGTGTATAGTGAGACGTCCCATTATGAACCATTAGTGAATAAATTATCATTGTTTAAATATCAAATGTTTATAAATTTAATTATTTTCAGAAAATGCCAAAACAGTCTCGAAAACAGCTGCGGGAATTATATCTCCAAAGCAAAAATTATCACAACGAATATAAAAAAAAAATGAAATTAGCCATAAAAGATATAATTGATAATAAAGTGTCGATTAAAAAATCTGCAGAAAATCATGGGATTAGCAAATCTGCGTTACATAGAAAATTGCAAAACTTTAAAAATTCAGCAGATCCTGAAACGTTTGTCTATGCCCGAAAACATGGGTTTGTAAAAGTTTTTTCAATGAAAGAAGAAGAGCTGCTCAAGAACTATCTTTTGCAAGCAGCTCAAATGTGCTATGGCTTGACAATCGACGGAACTCGAGAACTGGCCTATAAATATGCTATTGCCAACCAAAATCAGGTACCAGAATCATGGATTACAAATAAAAAAGCTGGATTGGAATGGATTACAAACTTTAGAAATAGACATCCAGCTCTTTCTCTTCGCAAACCAGAGGCTACTAGTCTAAGTCGTGCTACCAGCTTCAACAAGCATAATGTAGGGAACTTTTTTAACAACTTAAGGAATGAAATGACAAAGAATGAATTCGCACCTCATCAAATTTTCAACGTTGATAAAACTGGTGTAACGAATGTCCATCTTCCACCAAAGATTTTGGCATCCGTCAAACAGAAGCAGGTCGGGAAAATCACAAGTGCCGAAAGAGGAACTTTGGTCACTATTTGTTCAGGAATATGTGCTGATGGTTCATATATACCACCATTTATAATTTTTCCTCGAAATTTTTTTAAACCATTTATGATTAATGGATCTCCTCCAGGATCAGATGGTGCAGCTCATCCTAGCGGGTAGATGACAGCAGATAATTTTGTTAAGTTTATATATCATTTAATCAAATATTCGCGATGTAGCAAGTATAATCCGGTGTTGGTTTTTCTTGACAATCATGAAAGTCATTATGATGTAAGAGTTCTGAATATTTGCAAAACTAATGAAATTCATTTGCTAACTTTACCACCACACTGCAGCCACAAGTTGCAACCTTTGGACGTTAGCTGTTTTTTTCCTTTCAAGTCTTTATACAATAAAGCGTTAGATGATTGGATGTTGAATCATCCAGGTATACCTATGAGTATCTACGAAATTGCAGCAGCGGTCGGTAGGGCATATCCACAGGCCTTAGGTCCAACAAACATTATAAAAAGATTTGAAAAAACTGGCATATTTCCTTATAATAGCAAACTTTTTTCGGGTACGGATTACATGACGTCCTATGTTACCGACAGAAATATTGCCGAGAATATACCAGATTGTAATGTCGAGGTTGTTCCAGATGATAGTAAGAATAATGATTCAATGACTTCTTCTATAAGGCCAACTATTACAAAAAATCCAGGTAACTCATCACGGAATATAATAACACCGGAAGCAATAAGGCCACATTTAAAGGCAGCTCCTAGACTATCTACAAGAAAACCTAGAAAGAAGGCAACGTCACAAGTTTTAACAGATACACCGATCAAAGAGGCCATAGAAAAAAATCATGAAGAAAAGTTGACGAAAAAGAAAACAATTGAGATTAAACAAGTTGCCAAAGCTATTCGTCGAGTTCTAGATAGTTCGAGCTCCAGTGGAGAACTAGAGGGCGAAGAAGTACCATGCGATGATTCATCAGACCTAGATAGCAACCCAGATGATATTGAGAATGATGTTGAAATTAAAACAAATGATTTTGTTTTAGTAAAAACAAATCGATTTTTGTCCACAAAAAAACCCATAAAGCACTTCGTTGGGCAAATAAAAGATAGAGAACTGGATCAATTTGACGTGTCATTTCTCAAAAAGCTTGCTTCGAATAAATTTGTTTTTCCCGAAACTCCAGATATGGACACTATTGACAGTGACAATATTGTTGTAAAACTGCCACCTCCATATATATGTGGAAGCACTGCATGATCTGCAAGTCAATTTTCGTTTTCAGTAGATATTATCTTATATTTAATAAAAATAAATGTAGTTTTTTTATGTGTTTTATAAACCAAAGAATTAAGTTTCTACTATGCAAAATTAAGATTCCCACAATGCACCATAGGAGTCCCATTATGCACCATAGAGCATGCACCACACAGTGGTTTATAGTTGGATATATGGTACATAGTAATTTAAAAAAAAAAAAAAATAATGTTACAAACGAAATCGATATATTGCTTGATAATAATAAACCTATCATATTTCTTCAACTCTGAGCATATTTAAACTTATAAAATAGGTATACAGTTTTTTTTTAATGTTGTTGAAAAATTACGTCCCATTATAGACCAGTCTCCCCTATGTTACAAATTACGTAACATGCTACATTAATATAATTTTAGTTAAATCTATGTTACATATTTGACACGATGTTTGGTTGATTGGGTCTGACCGACTAACACTAACTTCAGCTCAAGAAATCCTGTTGAGGCAATTCTTCGACCAGGACTGAACCGATTAAACAACCTCGAGCCTTGAGCCCTCCTCTAACCCCTGGAGTAACCCGGTGGTTATTGTACAAAATAAAAACCAAGGTTTTGCATTGACTTTCGCAAAGTGAATGAAGTAACCATGAAGTACGCCTACCCACTGCCGTTTATTAAAAAAAAAAATTAAAATAAAAAAAAATTGTAAAATTTTTCGAATTCGAATTTTCTGCTGCTGAGAAACTTCGAGTATAATGAATAATGATGACAATAAGTAACTTATTATTGTAATAATTTTACCTATGTATCTCATTGTTTAAAGTTGACAAAAAAGGTAAGGTAAGGTAAATTATTAATGGTATCCTTGACAAACTGAGAGAGGCGCGATATATATCTAGTATTGACTTGAAACAAGGATACTGGCAAATCCCTTTAACCCTAGATAGTAGACCTATTACGGCTTTTACAGTACCAGGGCGCGGACTGTTTCAATTTAAAATTATGCCCTTCGGACCGCATTCTGCCCCTGACACATTTCAACGTTTACTAGACTCCCTTATCGGACCCGATATGGAACCAAAGGCGTTTGCTTATTTAGGCGACATTATCGTACTTGGTAAGACATTCGAAGAACATTTGGTTAACTTAGGAGCCGTGTTTGACAAACTGCGACTTGCAAATCTGCAACTTAACCCCGAAAAGTGTGATTTTTGTAAAACATCTATGAAATACTTGGGTCATGTAGTCACAGGTCAAGGGATCGCTACTGATCCAGAGAAAGTCAAAAGCATACGTCAACTCAATTCGCCTCATAACGTCGGAACCCTTCGAAGCTTCTTAGGAGTGGCGTCCTGGTACAGACGCTTTGTGCCGGACTTTGCGGAAAAGGCCGCTCCATTGACGCATCTTTTTCACAAAGGTCAACGGTGGCATTGGGGAGAGACTCAAGAAGAAGCTTTTACGACCCTCGTTTTGCCCCGACTTTAACCAACTCTTTGTGCTGCAGACAGACGCTTCGGCTAATGGATTAGGCGTAGCGTTGACCCAAGATTTAAACGGAGAGGAACATATCATTGCCTATGCCAGCCAAACAGTGCCGATTGCAGTGTAGAATACATAAAAATTATGATAAAACTATACGTTTGGCTTTGGAAGAAATACTAAATTTTCAGTTATCAATTCAATCAAGCATACAATCTTCTCTTCCAATAAAAAATGGTGGATTGGGAATAAGAAACGCATCTGATTTAGCTTTACCAGCTTTTTTGTCTTCTGCTTATGGTTGTATAAATTTATTTTCTAAATTGTTATCTTTCAATGGTGATGAAAAAATTGAAATTGATGGATTGTCACAAGCTAAAATTGAGCTTCTCTCTCGTTTTCCGGAAATTGATTTTAAAGAATCTTATATTCAAAGAGATTATGATACGGCCATTATACATTCGATCCAAGATCGTTTACTTCAAGATACTGAACATGACCTTATATCAAAAGCTCGTATTATGGCAGCCTTTGAGAAGAACTCTGGTGCTTGGCTTAACGCTATTCCTTCTCCAGCCCTGGGTCTTTTTCTTGACGATTGTCAAATGCGAATCGCTTGCGGTCTTAGAATTGGAGCAAATTTAGTAGAGCCACATAATTGCAACGCTTGTGGAGACTTAGTATTTTCCAACGGTTTACATGGCCTTTCCTGTCAGCGTAGTTCTGGTAGGTTATCTAGACATCAATCAGTTAATGACATTATTCGAAGAGCACTTATTTCAACAAATGTGCCTGCTATTTTGGAACCTTCAAACTTATCTAGAACAGATGGCAAACGCCCAGATGGACTAACACAGATACCTTGGGAACGAGGAAGATGTCTTATTTGGGATTTCACATGCCCCGATTCAGTTGCTCCTAACAATTTTGAAAAATCTGCTAAAGGAGCTGGTAAACTTGCTGAAGAAGCTGAATCAAATAAGTCCAAAAAATATAAAAATTTATTGAATGAATACATTTTTGCACCAATTGCAATTGAAACGCTTGGATCTATAGGTCCTTCAGGTCAGAGCTTTCTCAAAACATTAGGCTATAGGCTAAGAGAAAATTCTGGAGATGCTAGAGCTAGTTCATTTTTATTACAACGTTTGCAAATAGCAATTCAGAGAGGAAACGCAATTTCGATTATGGGAACGTTTCCAAAAAAAGTGGATGAAGATTATTGTATTTTCTAATTATATTTTATTGTATTTTATAGTTTTTGTTTAAGAATACATATGACAAACTGGTCGGGCACTTGAATTAAGAATTAAAGCACACAATAAATTAATTGAAAAATACAAATTATAATAACACTTCATCTAATTTTGCTAATCATATCATTTACACTAAACACAATTTTTCACCAATTTATAATGTTAAATTATTACACAGTTGCGATGAGTTTATAAAAACTTGAAACACTGTTGCAAAAAACGTTTTAGGTATTGATTTAATAAATATTATTTAAATTGGGGAGAGACATCAATTTTTTAATAAATTATAAATGACTCCACTTGAAGAAATGGACCAACTACTATAATCATAGATCATATTTCTCCAAATATCTTAGCGAACGAAATGTATCTGCATGCATGACAAAACTATCAGAAGAGTTGCAAAATAAAGATCCGTTAGAAGATGGGATATTAATTTTATTTTCTAAAGTTGAGAGGGATATTATTAGAGACGGAAAAACAACTAATTTTAAGGAACTCAATAAAAATCTGTCTGAAATTATGGTTGGAATGAATTTAGATGAAGATTGTGACTACACCCAACATTCGACACACAAGAAGGGACAGGTTAGTTTTTGGAAATCGACTCCTCGTAATATCTTAAAATCTTTTAGTTCTGCAAATGTTAAATTTACGATTAAGATTGCCGGAGAAAGGTGCAATATTAATCCAGAATTTATGTTTCGAAGAATTATAAGTGCTGCTGAATTTAAAGACATGGACTTTCTTGATGTTCTTTCATATGAATTAACACCAATTCCTGTGTCACTTTTTCACGAAGATGGTTCTTTACGTAAAACGTGTAAAGCAGAACTTGCAAAAAAGCTCGAAATGTTTTGCGACGAGATATCAGATTCACCTGTTGGAATTGAGTCTTACATTATTGATGGAATGGCACTGCTTCAAGCATTGAATGAAAAATCATTCAAAACATTTGAAAATCTTGCTGATCTAATTTTATTAAAAATTTTGACAATATTTCAAACTTATGTTGATTGCCAGAGTATCTCTCTTATTTTTGATAGATACGATTTTCATGATTCAATAAAAAGTATTGAACGACAAAGAAGAGGTCAGCATATCAATATTGGGTCATACTTTATAGTTGGTTCACAAAATGTCCCCAATTACAGAGAATTTTTGAAATCTAATACCAATAAAAGCTACGTTTTGTAACCCACCATTTAAAAGACTTATTTAATAAATTAACGGAAGGTAAGGAAGTCGTTATAGGTGAAGGTGTTCAAAACGGAGAAACTTGCATAAGGGTAAGTACGTAATAAGAAATTAATTCTTAGAATCATTTATATTCTCGCAGATCGCAACTAATGGATATGTGGAAGATGACACACTACGATGCAATCACGAAGAAGCTGATACTCGTATAGTTTTTCACATATCATCTCAGAAAAATGTTTACAATAAAGTTGTTGTTAAATGTGACGACACTGACGATCTAGTACTACTTCTTTATTATTACAACAATAACAGCAATGTGAGTGAACTTTTTGTGGAAAAGAGCCACAATTCCACTTCAAACAATAAAAGAAGATTTATTCAAATTCACACTTTGGTTCAAAAGTTAGGGAACTCTGTATGTAAAAGTTTACCAGCTTTTCATGCTCTAACAGGAAGTGACACAACTAATGCTTTATTTAAAATTGGAAACAAATCAGCGTTAACTATGTTATTAAAAAAGAAAGATCTAATGCATTTGGGTTGTTTTGCTAAAACCAGCATTTCAAAAAGCCTAGAAGAAGCTCGAAAGCTAATGTTATATTTATATAAGCAAGACACAGCAATGAATCTGAATGAAGCTAGGTTAAAAATGACCATAAATACAAAGAAATCCATAAAGGAAATTCCTCCAACAGAAGATGCTTTTCAGTTGCATGCGCTAAGGTAAAATTACATTTATTGATCTACTATAAAATAATAATACTAATACCACACAAAATATTACTAATATGAAAACTATTGTTTTAAGGTATTATTATCAAGTCTACATCTGGATAAATAGTGAGGTGGCGTTGATTGAACAATTGAATTCTTTAGAATATACCTTACGCAATTAGACAGGCAGTACACTTATTTTGCACTGAAAAGAATTGTTCTTCAAACTAATGCGAATGTAAACGGGAAGGCATGCTTTGTACAGTAGAATGTAAGTGTAAGATGGGATGTGTTAATGTGGATGAAGTTCTGGAAACAAGTGAAGACGAGGAATTATAAATTTCGATATTACTTATTTTTTTGTATTTCTTTTTATTTTAAATATTCTATTTTTGTTTAAAAATAAAAATAAAAAATAAAAATCTAATAATATTCAGAATAACTTGGTCAAAAGGTCACTTTGCTGCGAGAATGGTAATGCACAACAACATGCCAGGGCGCTTGCGGAGCCAAGCCGGTGCAAGCGGGTGATCGAGAGTGGTAACGCTACCAGGTTGCATTTACAGATAAATTCGGTAATAGAAAATTTATTAATTGAGATAGACCTTTGATGAATCGAGATATTTTAAAGCCAATATAATTCCGCAGTTTTTCATGTACATAATTTTACTATAGTTATTACCATATAAGAATTACAGCTGTATAAACTTAGAATACTTATTCAAAAATCGAGCGCCGCGGCGTTCAATACTTATTTTTTAAAATAAAAATAAAATCGGGCAGTGATTTAATTAGACATTTTAAAGTCAAAGTTCAGAACTTCAAAATGATGCAAACCACATATTTTTATCTTTACTTTAATGAAAGATATGGCGTTTCATAATGCAACTACAATTTTCGCCGAGTTTCATGGTTTTTCCTCTGACAATTTTCTCTCGACCAACCCACAATGTCGTCCTTTTCGATTCTAAATGCAAAATTTTTCAATGAACAAATCCATGGGTGTTTCGATAAAATATACCGATGTTAAGGGTTCTTGAACGAAATTTAGCCACAGTCCGCCGTACTAATCGGCATCACCTCCCTTGTTGAACATCGGATTTGGTTAATAAAAACTGAACCGATTAAACAACGTTACCGACCCCAAAATCCTAAGATGCAAGAGCTAATTAACACTGACATTGATGAAATGCTTGCTCAAGGGGTAATTGAGCCCTCCTCTAGCCCCTGTAGTAGTCCAGTTGTTATTGTACGAAAGAAAAATGGCAAACCAAGGTTTTGCATTGACTTTCGCAAAGTGAATAAAGTAACCATGAAGGAAGCCTACCCACTGCCGTTTATTAAAAAAAATAATAATAAATAAAAAAAAAATTGTAAAAATTTTCGAATTCGAATTTTCTGCTGCTGAGAAACTTCGAGTATAATGAATAATGATGACAATAAGTAACTTAATATTGTGATAATTTTACCTATGTATCTCATTGTTTAAAATTGATAAAAAGGGTAAGGCAAGGTAAATTATTAATGGTATCCTTGACAAACTGAGAGAGGCGCGATATATATCTAGTATTGACTTGAAACAAGGATACTGGCAAATCCCTTGAACCCTAGATAGTAGACCCATTACGGCTTTTACAGTACCAGGGCGCGGACTGTTTCAATTTAAAATTATGCCCTTCGGACTCCATTCTGCCCCTGCCACATTTTAACGTTTACTAGACTCCCTTATCGGACCCGATATGGAACCAAATTTAGCCGTCAGTATGATACTAATTATTCCTAATTGACATTTTAGAGCTTAAACTTAACTAATCACAAAAAGTGTACTCGACAGCTTTTTGTGGGTTCATGTCCTCTTTCACTATTATAGCTCATATTGCATTATTGGCATCCGCCAATAATGCAAGGTGCTGTGGTAAGCCTTAGGTAAATGACCTGTTTAATGAATCAACACATATAGTGCTGCCCATCACACCATCCCCCTTGGAAAAACAAAACAAAAAAAAACAATTAAAAAAAAAGAAGTTTTACCTAACTAATAAACATTAAGTACCTAACTAACAATTAAAGTTAAATAACACCTCAACAGATTTTAATTACATTTGAGCTAGTTTATTGTTTTTCCCTCGTGATGATATAATTTAATTCTGTTTTATGAACTATTACGTTATTATTGTTCACTTGTAACCGCACATTAGGATCTTCGTCTTTAATAACACTATACGGTCCTATCAAAATTGGATCGCTTTTACTAGAAGAACTATTCCGTACTAACACTTTATCATTTTCATTATACATAGATTTTTTTCTATTATGATTACAAATTAAATTTCTACGACTTTTCGAGTGTATCAAATTTGTCTGAGCGTCTTGGCATGCTAATTGCAATCAATATTTTAGTTCGTTTGGATAATTATCAAACTCATAAAGAGGTTCAACGTTTCGTGCTATGTTTGAAGGTAAACAATTTGTTTTACCAAAAACCAATTCATGTGGTGTATATAGTGTTTCCGTATGAACTGTATTATTGTACGCAAAACACCAATACTTGACCCACGACCCCCAGTCTCTTTCATGTTGAGATGCATACATTCTAAGATGGGCTGATAGGTGTTTGTGAGAGTTTTCTAGTGCCCCAAGTGTTTCATGATGATAGGCGGTAGAATTTAATTGATTAATATTTAAAAGTTTACAAGCTTCTTTAAATACTTGTGCCATAAATTCCGTATCACTGACAATCGAAGAAGGTATTCCAAATTTAAGAATAAAATTTTCGACAAACTTTATTGCTACCGTTGGCTTCTTTATTTAGAATCGGATAGCATTCTACAAATTTACTAATAGTTTAAGAGCCCGCGAACCCCAGACCTTCGTTATTTTATAAAAGCTGAAAGTTTGTCAGCGCATGCTCCCAACACAGGTAAGAACGATGGATCATTATGAAGTTTGAGTTACCCTGGCTTTGGCAGGTAAGCGGTAATAAAGGTGTTTAAAATACCGATCTAAATTCATCAAATAATAAAGTGTGATTTTTTGGTATTACCTTCAGAATATTATTAAAAATCACGTCGTTAGTTGCCAGACACTTAATATCGTGGCAACCCCTTGCCAGACACCCTTAATGTTTATGAAATTATAATTCTGTTTAGGCTTAGTATAAAAATGTAATGAATTTAAATTTCGCGCTCATGCAGCGTCATGCATCATCAGCGCCACCAGAAGCAAGCGCAATCGGTTGTAACTAGCATTCCTCCGTGGATGGAAGCCATTGTTCGTTCATTCTCATTACAAGCAAGTTGCAACTATTTTGTAAATGAGTTATACTTTATTTAATAAATGTATTGTGAAATAAAATCATTGACCACGACTGCAAGGATTGATCACGAAATGCAAGGCTACCAAAAACATGGTCCTTCGAGCCGGATAATTCCGAATTCAATGGTTTTGCTCCAGTCAGCATCGTAGCAAGTTAGCTACAATTGGGTCGCAGTTTTGCGGCAATTCACATCGAAGTTTTGCTCTAGTCAGCAACGTAGCAAGTTAGCTACAATTGGGTCGCAGTTTTGCGGCAATTCACACCGAAGTATTGCTCCAGTCAGCATCGTAGCAGGTTAGCTACAATTGGGTCGCAGTTTTGCAGCCAGCCAAGGAAGTTTCGATCAAGGTCAGGTAGAAGAGGTTTGCATTGGATATTGAAAGTAAGTCCGTCCTCTTTATTTATTAGTCCTTATTTGCTTGATCACTTGCACCGAAATCGTATTCGCATATTATTCTGTCATTCCATACAAAATGGCTGCCAATCGCAAACGCGGTAATTTAAAGCGAAAGCTCACTGCCTTTGAGACTATCTCAATCTTTTAAAAGCAAAGCATACTGAGTTTCAAGAATTAGATCGAAAGGATATTCTTATGTTAAAAAAACGAACGGCTGATATAGATTCGGTACTTGAGAAATACGAGGAACTTCAGGATGATGAGGTTGACCAGACCGTCGATGAAGTAGCCGCGATTGAGTTTGAAACCAGATATTACGAATTGATAAGCGCGGCTAATGAATTCAAACCCATCGTCAGCTCCTAACACTGCTTTAATAAAATTACCGACTATTAAATTACCTACATTTACGGGAAATTACGAAGACTGGCTCAATTTTAAAGATTTGTTTGTTAGTCTAATCGACGATAACTCAACGCTAAGTTCAGTTCAAAAATTGCACTATCTAAGAGCTTCACTCAGCGGCAAGGCGTCTGATGTAATTCGAAATCTTAGTCTGATTGAGGAAAATTATGAAATAGCGTGGACAAGTCTTAAGGAAAGATATGATAACAATAAAATTATAATTCATAGCCAAATTAAAACTTTATTTAACATTGAACCAATGAATAGGGAGTCAGCTTCTAAAATATCAAATGTAATAGACACTGTGTAATGAAGTTAGGCTTCATTTGGAGCCTTCAGCGACGGAGTGGGGAGTTGAAAAGTGTGACTGGCGAACCGGGTCTGAGCGCGTTCGTTTTTAAGAGTAAGTCGATTGAGTTCGAGCGAGTGAGTTGTTTTCTTTGGTTTTTCGCTGCTAATTGGATTAAAGTAAGGTATTTACGGGTTTTATAAGCGGGTTGTATTTAGGGGAACAGTCCGGGTTTTGTCTGTCTGGGATTTTGGAGTTTTCTCCTCAAAACGTGCGTCACGCTGGTTTTGAGGTTAGAATTCCGGAAGGGGTTGTCAGGGGGCCCCAGAAGGGTATTTTAGGGAGCTGTCGCCCACGCGGAGTTTGCGTTGGGTCTCACCGACGTGTGGTTTCGGGTATATCGGGTGATTTACAAGGTGGTATAGAGTCTTGATATAATTTGTTTTCCAGTTGACGAATAAACCGGCCCAGACGGGATTTATAACTTTCTTGTGCGTTTTATTTAGTTCTCCCGGCACTGCGGTTCCTAATTGAATTCCTGCTATCCTCCACTAGCTACTCGGCCCGGTATCGGGGATATCGGATCGTGGAATCGCGCAGCGGCTACTTAGTCGGTGTGCGAATAACAGAGTTAACTGTATAAAATCTGGCGCCCGAGCATTCTATCATCTAAGGGGAGCGTTAGAGCCCCTTCACGGAAAAGGACGTCACAAATTGGCGCCCGAGCAGGGACTATTCATCGAAATTAGGAAGTGCATGAACAGTGTTGGGGTTTGTTTGTTAGTGGGTGTTTTGTCGGGGTGTATTGTGTATTGTGGGGTACGTGCGGCCGTGTAGCGTACCATTGGCAGGCGACTACGGCTGTAGTGACGTGGTGGGGCCCCAAATAGGTACAGGGCCGGACTCGCCCATTTGGTGGGCCAACAAAATTTAGGCAGGACCGGACTCGCCCATTTGGTGAGCCAACAAAATTTAGGCAGGACCGGACTCGTCCATTTGGGGGTGCCATAAGCATTTATTTGTAGCGACGCAGCTGGTACGTGCCTAATTTTTTGTTGTGTGGGACAACCATAGTACAACTCACATACGGTCTATCCAAAGTTAGAAGATCGTTACGTCATTAATGCTATATGACGTAGGCTTAAGGTCTATTTACATCAATATTTTTCAATGTGCAATTTGTATTGAATGTTGCCAAAATTATTACTTACTTTTATTACAAAGCGATATGACTATGAATCGATTATCGACAAAACAGTCACTTAATACTCACAAAACTTAGCACAAGAATAGCAATAGTCACAAAACTTAACCTGACTTTATGCTATGATTTAAGCAGTGTAACTGACAATCGATCTAGATTGCCAGCAATACACAATCGATTATTTGTGAAATTGTGAAATTTTTGGGGGTAAACCATTCATTAGCCAGGTGCAACCTAAGCCACTATAATCCCTAAAACCAAAACTTTATAACGCATTTTCTCGCTTAATACCTCATATAATGACTTTATTCTTATAGCAATGTTAATATTAGTACTAAATGAAGAATTTATGCTTAAATTCATTTTGATTATGTTAGAAATAGAAATAGAAATAGAAATAAATTTATTAATGCACGAAATTGTAAACAATTTTTACATAAGTCAACATCTCATATAAACTAACAAACTCATACACACAATTAAAATTTGTTTGTTTTTTTTCCATTCAAAATTATTATGTAATTACTTAAAACTAGTACAGAGTGTTCTTAAAATTAAAATGCAGCAATTTAAAATAAAATAAAACTATACATTGAGGCTATAGCTATTACAGAAAAGTATTAAAATTTAAAATTTAAAATTTAGCCTTGAAATAATCATCAAAAGTATAGAAGGCATTCGTTAACAATATATTTTTAATAACTTGTTTATATTTATTGAAAGGTAAATCTTTAACATGTTTCGGTAATTTGTTGTAGAAGTTAAAACAAAGAAAATTAGGACCATTTTGAGCCTTAGAGAGCCTTAAGAATTTTTTCCGGATATCACTTTTTGTTCTAGTGTCATAACAATGGATATCTTGACTGCGGATACAATCACATTGCTTGTGGACATGTAAAAGACATTCCAGTATAAACATACAGGGTAGAGTCATGATTTTTAAGTTTATGAAAGTCTGTTTGCAGTCGTCCCTATACTTTAGATCTGCCATAATTCGTACAACTTTTCTCTGTAGTTTAAATATTTTTGTCAAGTGCGCAGAGTGTCCCCACATTAGAATAGCATATCTAATTAATGAGTCACATAGTGCATAGTAAGCTGTTTTTAGTACAGTGATTGTGACACAATTTGAAAGTGATCTAATGACATAAATATTTTTACTAAATTTTATGGCCAGATCATCTGTGTGAATAGCCCATACAAGTTTAGGGTCTAAGTAAACTCCAAGAAATTTTACTTTATTCACTTGATTTACATTTGATATATTTCTTAAAGAAAATACTATTTCTTCAGATTTGTTGTAATTTAAACAAAGTTTGTTTGAGTTAAACCACTCCAGAGCTTTTTCTTTTGCCACTGCACCTAACTCTTTTGCCAAAGCATAGTCTGCGGCCGCAACAATGAGAGTAGTGTCATCCGCAAAGAGGACACTTTCGACTCCATTGGGCAGAGACTTTGTAAAGTCATTTATGTAGATGAGAAATAGCAACGGACCCAAAACCGATCCCTGGGGCACGCCCACAGTAATCTTCTCCGGGTCCGACCATTTTCCATCCACACAAACAGACTGGCATCTGTTCGATAAATACGATTCTAATAAACTGACACTTTGATTGTCAAATCCGTAATGCTTTAACTTTAAAATCAAAATCGAATGCGCAACGCAGTCGAACGCCTTTGATAAATCCAAAAAATGGGAAACGGAATACTGTCCATCTTCAAAAGTTTTCAATGTTCTTTCTACAAACTCTAATATAGCCGAAGCTGTGCTTTTATTTTTGCGAAAACCATGTTGGTTATCTGAGAAAAGGTTATTTTCTTCAAAATACCGAACAACCTGCCCACCAATTGCCTTCTCGAAAATCTTTGAAAAGACAGGCAAAAGACTGATAGGTCGATAACTTGATGGGGCATTTCTATCTCCATTTTTGAAAAGTGGAATTACTTTAGCATGTTTTAAGGAATTAGGAAAAATACCAGATTTAATGCAATTATTCAGTGTTTTTGTAAGAGGTAATATGAGAGTATTAATGTTATTTTTTATTTCAGTAATTGATAGATCATAGTAATCTCTAGACTTACTGTTTTTTAAGGAAGTTATAATATCTCTAACCTCAACAATTGAAAGTTCTTGAAAAGTAAATGTTGTATTTATTTTAATATTGTGTTTGAGAGTGTCAATTGGATCAACATTTAGAGAAGGAACTTTTTCCAATACTTCCTTTGCTACATTTTTAAAATACATGTTAAAATTTTTAGCCGTAATATTTAAGTTATGTTGAGAGCTATTTGGTTTTGAGTTTCTTTTATTATTTATCAATTTCCAGCTAGCAGCAACCGGATTTTGCGAATTTAAAATAAAAGCATCATTTGCTTTTATTCGGGCTTTTTTCAATTCTTTATTGTAAAGTTTTTTGTATGCGTTTTTGCGTACTTTTAAAGTGTTATCACTTGCATTAGAACTAAGTTCCTCTAATAGATGTAGTCCGTCTCGCATTTTTCGGAGTTCGTTCGTGAACCATTTTACACCACGACTGCTTTGTTTTGCTTTGATTTCTATTTCAAGAAATGAAATTTTATGAACGTCGACAATAGTTTCATGAAAAATTTCAAAACAATCTATAGCGGTTTTACTCATAATATTGAGAAAATTCCAGTTTAAATTACTTAAAATGTTATGCATAATATTTAAACCTTTTTTAGTTATTGGTCTACACCGATTTATTATGGTTGAATCTGACATACCTGGTACCTCCACACAGACTCTCTGACCATAGTGATCCGATATGTTAATTTTCACAACACTAGCAACAACATTATCTAGATTAAAATTCAAAAATACATTGTCTAGACAATTTTTTCCTCTCGTAGGCTCAAATATAGTCCTAAAAAAACCATAAGTGTGTAGATAATTTACTAAATCGTTAGCATTTGAGTCTAAAACAGTAAAATTTACATTAAAATCACCACTTATTATCACATTGTCTATTCTATTGTTTTTCATTAAAGTGGCAAACACTTCATCTAATTTGGATAAAAATACATTGAAATCGCCTGATGGCGATCTATATACATTAAAAACACTGACATTCACATCTGGTAAAAACATTCCTGCTATTTCAAAATTTTTTTCAGTCGACATTTCTGCTATATTACAATACGGAACAGCCAATAAGCTTTTACATAGAACCATCACTCCTCCATGTATCGAATTTGATCTTGAAAAATGATTAACATTAATCCACTCATCCAGCACAAAACTCGAAATCTCCATTTTGTTAAGCCAGTGTTCAGTAGCACAAAATATATTAAAGTCACTGTCCTGCAAGAATGCTTCAATTTCATTCATTTTATTTCTGATGCATTGCACATTAAGATGAAAGAGTTTAAGCTGTTTAAGTTTGGTATTAGCACTTACATTAATTCCATTTTTGGGTTCTGTTACTTGAGTTCCGAAAAAAATTAAACCGTTTAATTGTAACATTTTGTGGCCAAATGCTTGATTGGTGTAATTCATCAAGCAGCTCAATGTTTGCACCAACTTTAAAAGAAATACTTTGGGCTTCATCTCTTATAGGTAAAGATTCCGTAGTGAACGTACTTTGAGGAAATTTGTTTTCAAGGTACTTTTGTATTTGCTGCGGTGTAGTGCCGAGTTTAACTTTTCCTACATGTAGCCATGCTCGCTTAACTGCTCCTGCAAAAGTGTCAGATGATGCAGTATTTTCAACAGCTCCACTTCCCTTTATAACTTTTGAGGTGGTTCTGTGACTTTTATTGATTGAGTTCTGTAATCGCTTAGTTGAATCAGTTGTTGATTCTTCTACAGCACCTTCATTGTTATTGTTTTTCACTGACAGCACAACATTCTTTTTGATGACAGCAGGGGATCGTGCGTTTGAACTAATGTGGCTGCGTTCAGATATTTTTGATGATAATGATGTTGATGGTACCGAGGGTGCAATATTATTCTCTTTTCTAGAATTATTAAAATTACTTTGAAGAAATGCAATGAATGATTTTTGTTCGTTAACTCTGTCTACCAGTTGGCTGATTAGTAGCTTCTCCATATTATTATCATTTGTTTGATTCACAAGTTCACTGACCTTAACTTCTACAATCTTCTCATCATTGTTAAAATGTATATTTGCAAAGGACTTGAGGTTATTCAACGAACCCACACTCATCCCTGTTACACTTTCGAGATTTACACACTTATTCGTTAGTTTTTTTTTAAAATTTGAGGTTGGTATTAAGTACGTCATTATTTCACATTCATGACGTAACGATCTTCTATCTTTGGATAGACTATACACACATAGTTTCACCAAAATTGAATGTTCGGTTTCTGCCGTGTAGGACAATTTTGTTGTTGTCGCGCGGTAACTGGTTTTTAGGTGTCGGTGAACATGGGGAAGCGACGCAACTCCACGTCCACCCTACAGGTACCAACCACTATGGCCACCACTATGGGCGACACCATCCAGTGGTTGTATGGGCTGCACAAGCCGGCGTTGGTGGCGGAAGCGCTGAAATTCCAGCTAAACACGCAGGGAACAGTGGAGGAGTTGAGACGCCGGATCAGCGTGTATTTGTTGGATGAGATCGTTAGCCCTGCCGTACCACCATCATCGGTGCCGCCAGTGTGGCCAGGTTCCATTGCCGAGACACCTGCCGAGGACGTAGAGGCGCAGCCAGCAACGAAGGAGAACCCCACTATTGTGTCAGGGGGCACCCGGCCTGTTAATTCAGGGGGGTATCGGCCACTGACGTCCCAGGTGGTTCGCCAGTGGAATGTCCGTTTTGACGGGAAGTCCGATCCAGCCGCGTTTTTGGAACGGTTGGGCGACATTTGCCGGCTGGACGGGTACGCCGACCCTACTCAGCTGATTCCAGTAATGACGGAACTGTTGGATGGGACAGCGTTATTGTGGTACCGCAATAACGTGGATGAGTGGCAAACGTGGCCCGAGTTCCAGGAAGCTTTCCGGGTACAATTCCTGGGTAGCCATTACGAGATTCGACTCGAAATGGAAATCACCAGCCGAGTCCAACGGTATGGAGAATCGGGGGCTGACTACATCATCGCCGTGCAGACGTTGATGCGACGACATGGGGCCATGAGTAAGGAGCGGCAACTCTACTGGCTACATCGAAATTTACGCCCGGAATACCAGGCGTACATCCGGCCTAAGGACTTCCACACCATAGCAGAGCTGTCGGTGATGGTACGCCAATTCGAGGGTTTGCCGCGGCCCAGCACAAGCTCTTACGGACCCACAGTCCGTACTGGCTCCCCCACCCCGCGCAGTGCGTCTCCTTCGCGTTTGGAAGGAAATACCGGGAATGGTGCACGAAGGGTCGCGTTCCAAACTCCGATGACGTGTTGGCAGTGTGGAGAATCTGGGCATATGCGGTCGGAGTGCCGCAGCCCCCGTAAACTGGTTTGTGGCCGATGTGGCCGGGAAGGGGTATTGTCCCGCGACTGCGGATGTCGGTCGGAAAACCAATAGGGAACGATTCGACAGGGCGAATCGAACCGTTCCCGGCGTCTTGCCCATCCTCGGCCGCCATGCACACGGATCCCCGGTTGTTTGTGCACACGCACGTTGAAGGTCAAGAATTCTTGGCCCTACTCGACACCGGTTCTGTGTTCTCCTATATCAGCGCAACGGTGGTACAGCGCTGCCCCAGCTTGGTGATGCAGCCCGTGGGTCATTCGGTTCGGTTGGCCAACGGCAACGTCATCGTCGCGCAAGGGGTTTACGACGCGAAGATGGTGGTTGGTGCTAGGGAGTGTCAACAAACGTTTCGGCTGTTACCGGAGCTGGCCAACGACATCATTTTCGGGATGGACTTCATCGCGGTGCATCCGCAACTGCTTTGTCGGAAGTTGGGGCTCGACTTACGCATATCGCCTCCCCAATCTGAGTCTCCCGCCGTCATGGATATGGCTCCTCAAGCGGGCGCGCTAACCGGTGCGGAACAGGGGTGTTTGGAGCGTTTCCTCCGGGAGGAATTGCCTCGTTTCGAGCGAGTGGCCGGTACGACCCAGATGGTGACTCCCGCGATACGACTGGTCAATACTGCTCCGATCAAGCAGAGGTATTGCCCGCAGAACCCACGTATGCAGGCCGTGATCGACGAGGAAGTCGACGAAATGCTGCGGCAGGGTGTCATTGAACCGTCCAAAAGTCCATGGAGTTCGCCGGTGGTTATCGTCAAGAAGAAGGATGGTAAGCCCCGGTTTTGCATTGATTTCAGGAAAGTCAATGAAGTGACCCAGAAGGATGCGTACCCCTTACCCTATATCCAGGCTATTTTGGACAAGCTCAGGGGAGCTAGGTACATTTCCAGTCTGGACCTTAAACAGGGTTACTGGCAGATCCCATTAGCCCCTGCCAGCAAGCCCATCACTGCTTTTAGGCCGCGTCCCGGTACGGTGACGCGGCCTATTCCAGTTTCGCGTTATGCCGTTTGGTTTGCATTCGGCGCCCGCTACATTTCAGCGGCTGTTGGATCAAATCTTGGGTCCGGAGATGGAACATCGTGCGCTGGCGTACCTCGACGACATCATTGTGTTGGGTAAAACCCTGGACGAGCATTTGGGCAACTTGGTGGAGGTGTTTCGCCGATTGAGAGCGGCAAACCTGCGCCTGAACCCCGAGAAGTGCAAGTTTGGTCAGCGGTCGGTGAAGTATTTGGGTCACGTGGTTACAGAAGCGGGAATCCACACCGATCCTGACAAGGTCACCGCCATTCAGGAGATTCCGGCTCCACACAATGTGAAGAGTTTGCGGCGATTTTTGGGCGTCGTCTCCTGGTATCGGCGGTTCATTCCAGAGTTCTCCACCATAGTGGCGCCATTGAACCTACTACTTAAGAAGAGTCAACGGTGGCAGTGGGCCGACTCACAAAATACCGCGTTCGTCCGGTTGAAGCAGTGTTTGACTCAAGCACCCGTATTAATTTGTCCCAATTTTTCAGTGCCTTTCGTTCTCCAGACCGATGCTTCTGATCATGGCCTGGGAGTGGCCTTGACACAGACGATAGAAGGAGCGGACCATGTGGTTGCGTATGCTAGCCGGACGTTGTCCATCCCGGAGCGCAATTACTCTGTCACCGAGAAGGAGTGTTTGGCTATTGTATGGGGAATCGAGAAGATGCGGCCCTATTTGGAGGGATACCGGTTTACGGTACTAACCGACCACCAGTCACTGCGGTGGTTACACTCGATTAAGAGTCCCGCGGGGCGGCTGGCTCGTTGGAGCATTTTTCTCCAACAATTTGACTTTGAGATTCAGTATCGCAAGGGCGTACTGAATCGATTAGCCGACGCGCTGTCTCGGGACCCATTGCCAATCCGCGATTCAGAGGGCGACTGTGCCGAAGTGGGTCCGGCGTCGGAGACAACTTGTTCGTGGTACTTGGGGAAGTTGTCGGAGGTGAAGACGAGACCGGAAGATTTCCCGGACTTCTGTGTGCGAGAGGGGAGATTGTACCGTCATTTTTGGGAGGCGAAAGACTTGCGAGAAGTCGAGCTGGCGGACCCATGGAAGCTGTGTCCCAAGTGATATGCGACGTCCACTCCTCAACAAGAACCACGATGCACCCACCGCCGGGCATCTTGGGGTGGCCAAGACTATTGCGCGAATTGCCGACAAGTACTATTGGCCGGGGATGTTTCGGGACATTACTAAATATGTCCGACACTGTTTGGTGTGTCAGCGCTACAAACCTAGTCAGCAGCAGACCCCAGGGAAAATGCAGCCGTCGGTTTGTTCGGGACCATGGGATACTGTTAGTACGGATCTGATTGGCCCGCTGCCTAAGTCGACTAAAGGTAATCGGTTTATCGTGATCTTCCAAGATAGGTTCACAAAATGGCTACAGTTTCGTGCCCTTAGAACTGCCACCGCCAGGAACGTTACCCAGGCGTTGTTCGAAGAGGTTATCTGTCGGTTCGGTTGTCCGAGAACCGTTTTGAGCAATAATGGGGCTCAGTTTACCAGTCGGTTATTTAAGGAGATGGTCAAGACGTCTGGTGGCCAACACCGCTACACGCCACCATACACCCCGCAGGCAAATCCCGTGGAACGAGCCAATCGGACGCTGAAAACGATGATCGCGCAGTTTTGCGAAGGCGACCATCGACGGTGGGACGTGTACCTACCGGACTTCATGCTGGCGTTGAACAGTTCCAAGCACGAATCTACGGGCTTTACTCCCGCGATGTTGAATTTTGGCCGTGAGTTGCAACTACCCAGCGCGGTGGAACGCGGGGATGTCGATCTCGGGAGCGACGTGCCGGAAGATGGGCCCGCACACCTAGGCCGGCTGGGGAAACTACGGGAGACGTACGAGCTAGTGCGGTTAAAATTGGGTCGGGCCTTTGATTCCCAGAGTCGATATTATAATCTTCGGCGACGCGAATGGAGATGTCACGTTGGGGATAGGGTCATGAAGGTGGAGCATCATTTGTCGTCGGCGGTCGATGGCTTTGCCGCTAAGCTAGCGCCAAAGTATTCGGGTCCTTACACCGTTACACGGGTGCGCTCTCCGGTGGTGTACGACTTGCGCGATGCAGCGGGTAGACGATATACACGGGTGCATGTAAAGGACCTCAAACCGGCGTATGAGGGTGATGTATTGGGGGAATAATGTGTCTGTGACTGTGTGTAGGAATGTGTTTGTTTTGTAGGGAGCGTGAAAGTGGGCACGCTGGGGACCGGTATAATTGGGGAACGCTGAACTAATTCGTGTGTTTTAGATGACGAGTTCGGACGAGGACACTTTGGTCCTCTATTGGACGGCCTCCGAGGGGGAGGCTGAGGGCGAACCCGAGGAGGTGGAGGAGACTGCACCGGTGGCGGTGGCCGCCCCAGTGGCAGTGGTCGCCCCGCCACCGCCGGTACCGTCAACGGCGGGCAAAGTCGACCCGAGGCCTGCTGGAGATGTGGCGTATACGGCCACCATCACCGGGATTGCCCCAGCCCACGACCGGAGGGGCGGCCGAGTTGTTCCGCGTGCGGCCGGCCGGGCATGAGCCTGCTCTGCCACTGTGCCAGGGGACGGAGGCTGAGGACCCGCGCCGCGGCTCGCGAGCACGCTCATTCCGAGCTGTTCCGCGAGTCGTTCGAGGTCGTGGAGGGGGACCTGCGCCAGGCGTGCTGGCAGTGCGGCGGTTTTGACCACCTCCGCCGGGACTGCCCGAACCCGTTCCGGGCGTTCTGCTCCCGGTGTGGGCGCGTCGGGACCCTGTCCCGTGACTGTCGGTGTCCGCCGCTTCGCTGGAACTGGTACGTAGGCGTCGACGTTTTTTATTCGGTGGCCCCGCAAACTTCGGGGGAGTTTTAGTTTAAAGAAGGGGGGGTGTAATGAAGTTAGGCTTCATTTGGAGCCTTCAGCGACGGAGTGGGGAGTTGAAAAGTGTGACTGGCGAACCGGGTCTGAGCGCGTTCGTTTTTAAGAGTAAGTCGATTGAGTTCGAGCGAGTGAGTTGTTTTCTTTGGTTTTTCGCTGCTAATTGGATTAAAGTAAGGTATTTACGGGTTTTATAAGCGGGTTGTATTTAGGGGAACAGTCCGGGTTTTGTCTGTCTGGGATTTTGGAGTTTTCTCCTCAAAACGTGCGTCACGCTGGTTTTGAGGTTAGAATTCCGGAAGGGGTTGTCAGGGGGCCCCAGAAGGGTATTTTAGGGAGCTGTCGCCCACGCGGAGTTTGCGTTGGGTCTCACCGACGTGTGGTTTCGGGTATATCGGGTGATTTACAAGGTGGTATAGAGTCTTGATATAATTTGTTTTCCAGTTGACGAATAAACCGGCCCAGACGGGATTTATAACTTTCTTGTGCGTTTTATTTAGTTCTCCCGGCACTGCGGTTCCTAATTGAATTCCTGCTATCCTCCACTAGCTACTCGGCCCGGTATCGGGGATATCGGATCGTGGAATCGCGCAGCGGCTACTTAGTCGGTGTGCGAATAACAGAGTTAACTGTATAAAATCTGGCGCCCGAGCATTCTATCATCTAAGGGGAGCGCTAGAGCCCCTTCACGGAAAAGGACGTCACAACTGTTAAGAAAGGTTGTAGATGTAGATCTTTAGATACGTTGCTCGATAGAGAGGAACAACGCGATTCGTTTTAATCATACATTGTGCTCTCAAAAATTGATCCGACAACAGCGCGAGAATTTGAAATTAAGCATTCTAGTAGAGAGAGCTTTACATTCGACAATTTAATGCAGTTTTTGGAACTGAAGCTTTCCCTATTAGAAACTATAGAGCATCGCACTAATAGTAGGTCCGCAAAAGAAAGTCGATCCTTGCATGTAAACGAAATAAGATGTGCACTATGCAAAGAATCTCATTCATTGGCAACATGCAACAAATTTAAGAACATACCAGTTTCGGATAGATTTAAAAAAATTAAGGAATTAAAGCTATGTTCGAATTGTTTCGGCAAAGGCCACTTCAGTAAGGAATGTAAATCACGGTATTCTTGCAAAAATTGTAGTCATCGGCACCATACATTGCTTCATCAGAGCTGGTCTGAAACTCAAAACCAAAGTAAGCTGAAACGAGAATCAGACTCATCCGCTGCTGCAACGAACGCGGGTAATAGCCATTATGATACAAACGTTAAAGAGCAAACAACTCTCTTTTCCGCGCACGGAAATGTTCTTCTCTCAACGGCCATTGTTTATGTTTTTGATGATATGGGAAATAAGTTTAAAGCGCGTGCGCTGTTGGATTCAGGTTCTATGTCATCGTTTATCACTACCAATTTGTGCGAGAAGCTCCGTATAAGGCGTCAAACGGTCGATATTAAAGTGACTGGCGTTGCTAATCGTATCACGACCATAAATTCGCGTTGCGACGTCAGTATCAAATCTGCCGTCTCGGATTATTCATTTGATGTGTCTTGTTTGGTAGTACCTACTATTACCAGTCAAATACCGCTGTCTCCTATAGATATTTCGCAATGGCGCTTTCCTAGTGATATAAATTTAGCAGACCCTAGTTTTAACGAACCTGGCGAGATTAGCATTCTGTTAGGCTCAAGCTGTTTTTGGAAACTCATCGCTCAAGGGCAAAGAGCTCTTGGTAAAAAATACCCAATTCTGCAAAACTCTCATCTTGGATGGATTCTTGCCGGTCCTTACGTTTCATCAAACAATTGCGAAACACTATGTTCCAATCATACTGCGATAGCACCAAATGATGATCTATTTTTGTCGAAATTTTGGGATCTCGAACAAGTTCCAAAGGAAAGAATCTTCACTTCTGACGAAAGTCAATGCGAATCTCATTTTGTAAAGACTACTAGGCGCGATCAATTCGGGCGATTTATTGTTAATATTCCTTTACGAGTACCTCATATTTTGTTAGGTTCATCTCGCGATACTGCTACAAAATGCCTTATTTCGTTGGAAAAAAGATTTAAGTCTAATGATTCGTTGCAAAGACACTATGTACAATTCCTAAAGGAATACGAGGAGTTAGGACACATGTCGCCTGTATCCGACCAACTAGCTGAATTGAACTATTTGCCTCATCACGGCGTGCTTAAAGAAGCAAGCGGTACTACTAAGCTGCTTGTGGTTTTTAATGGATCTGCCCCGACATCTAATGGTAGATCATTAAATTCAATTCAGCTGGTTGGCCCCACGATACAGCGCGACTTATTTAGCATTCTTATAAGCTTTCGCCAATTTGTGTATGCCATCAGCGCCGATATAGAGAAAATGTATAGGCAGGTTTTGGTTGAGCCGTCGCAACGAAAGTTGCAATGCATTTTATGGAGATACAATTCGTCCCAGCCATATCAAGCATATACGCTTGATACACTAACTTATGGTACTGCCTCCGCCAGTTTCCTGGCTATTAGATCTTTATTTCAGTTGGCTGATGAACACAGCCACAGTCATCCAAAAGCAAGCAAGGTAATTAAAAATCACTTTTACGTAGATGATCTTTTAAGTGGAGCCGATTCAGTGGCAGAAGCGCAAAATCTTTGCAAATCACTCTCTGACATACTCAATAGTGGCTGTTTTCATTTGCGAAAATGGGCGTCTAATAACATTGAAGTTCTTGATCATATTCCAAGGAACGAAATTTTGGCTAGCATTCTGGAAATTAGCAAAGTCGAGAAAATACTTGGTCTTATTTGGCACCCCAAGAACGATGCTTTTCAATTTGAGATTGCGTCGTTTACGTCTGGAATTCTTACTAAGCGTGTCATGCTCTCGGATTTATCGCAAATATTTGATCCATTGGGATTACTCGCGCCCTGCATAATCATCGCCAAAATTCTATTACAATCTTTATGGCTTAAACGGTACAATTGGGATGATGAATTAGATTTAAGTGACACGTCAAGGTGGTTGTCCTTCTGGAAAAACTTACCTGAATTAAACAAACAAACATTTAGCCGGAGAGTAATTTGCGACGATCCCATCAACATTCAGTTGCATGCATTCTGCGATGCCTCTTCCGAGGCGTACGGATGTTGCATCTATGTGAGATCGACTGATGCACAAGACAATGTATTCTGTAAGCTATTGTGCGCTAAGACCAAAGTTGCTCCGCTCAAAGTAATCTCTATACCAAAGCTGGAACTTTGCGGTGCTTTGCTGTTGTCGCGTTTGCTGCATGTGGTAATAAAAGAGTCTGATACTCAGTTTTCCAATGTTTATTGTTGGACTGATTCTTCTATTGTTTTAGGTTGGCTTATGACGCAGCCTAGAGATTTAAAGATTTTTGTTGCAAATCGGGTGAGCGAAATTTTAGAATTGACCAAGCATGCAAAGTGGCAGCACGTTCGTAGTAAACAAAACCCCGCGGATTTGGCTTCAAGAGGCATAAATCCCGGTGAACTAACTAGCGAATCTATATGGTTTAAAGGACCTGAATGGTTGTACCTCTCAGAAAGCCAATGGCCGCAGTTTGAAATTAAACCTACTAAAAACTTACCTGAACTCAAAAGTAGCACTGCGACCGCGTTCGTATCAGTTAATGCAGAGTCCTTCATTTTTTCTAGGTATTCAAACTTAAATCGTTTACAACGTATTTTTGCTTTAGTACTACGCTTTGTTTCAAACTGCTCGCGAAAGGCTCCCGAACGCATGCATGGGGCTATCACTACAACTGAGCTCAAGAATTCTCTCTTTAAATTAGTTAAACTTGCACAATCAGAATCGTATTCTGAAGAATTTAAATTATTAAAAGGCGGTAAAAATTTGGCTTCGCCTCATTTGGCTAAGTTGAATATGTTTATTGATGATTGTGGTTTGATAAGAGTGGGTGGTAGAATTAGCAATTCAAATTATTCATACGATAAAAAGCACCCATTATTGTTGTCGGGGAAACACCCTTTATCTATGCTTATAGGAAAATCTGAGCACTTAAGGCTTCTCCACGCTGGGGTCGGTACCACTCTGTCCGTTATTGCAAATAGGTTTTGGATTGTATCAGCGCGCCGCTTAGTTAAAGGAATAGTGCACTCTTGTTTGAAGTGTTTTCGTTGCAACCCAAAGGTAACCAGTCCAATTATGGGCAATTTACCCTCTTCGCAAATACAAATATCATTACCATTTACGTTTGTAGGAATGGATTACGCTGGTCCCTTTACGTTAAAGAACGTGATAGGACGCGGTGGTAAAACATATAAGGCATATTTGTGTTTGTTTGTGTGCTTTGCAACAAAGGCTTTGCACCTGGAATTAGTAACCAGTTTAACTTCTGAAGCATTCATATTGACTTTAAGGCGCTTTGTCGGTCGCAGGGGTTTGCCTGCGCACTTATATTCGGATAACGGTACTAATTTCGTAGGTGCGGAGTCTATTTTGAAAGATTTGAGTACATTTCTCAGGGACAGTAGCTCAGTTATAACTAACCATGCCACTAGTATGGGTTTTCAAATGCATTTTATTCCGGGCCACTCACCGCATTTTGGTGGGCTGTGGGAGGCCGGAGTGAAATCAGTTAAAGGTCATTTAACGCGTGTTATAGGTCAATCATTATTGACGTATGAAACTTTTTATACGATTTGGGTGCAAGTAGAGTCCATCCTTAATTCCCGACCATTAACGCCCCTATCTACTGATCCTAACGACTTGGAACCTCTAACTCCTGGACACTTTCTCGTCGGCAAGCCTCTGATATCAGTCGTTGATCCGGATGTAACGCACATACCCAAACCGAGATTGTCATTATATCAGCATGCTCAACAAATTACCCAACACTTCTGGAATCGCTGGAAGGACGAGTACATCAACTCATTGCAACAAAGGTCCAAATGGAAGGCTACTAGTTCACAGCTTAAGCTAGATTCCCTAGTGCTCATAAAGGAAGACAACATCCCAGTCCAGCAATGGAAGTTAGGGCGAATTGTGAAAGTGTTTCCTGGAAAGGACGGTGTAAATCGGGTGGCAGAAATTAAAACCAATCGTGGGCTTATAAAGCGATCATTTTCTAAAATATGTCCTCTACCTGTTGAGGAATAGTGTAAAGTGCGTATGATTTGTGCTCTGCAAATTTGTTTTCCATTAATGTTTGTAATTGATTATAATTGTCATATGTACTTATTTGTTTTATATTCACTCACTTGTTTGTTTTTGGGTAATATTTTTGAAAGGCAGGCCTTTCAAGGCCGGGGATATGTTTAGGCTTAGTATAAAAATGTAATGAATTTAAATTTCGCGCTCATGCAGCGTCATGCATCATCAGCGCCACCAGAAGCAAGCGCAATCGGTTGTAACTAGCATTCCTGCGTGGATGGACGCCATTGTTCGTTCTTTCTCATTACAAGCAAGTTGCAACTATTCTGTAAATGAGTTATACTTTATTTAATAAATGTATTGTGAAATAAAATCATTGACCACGACTTTACATTGATCACGAAATGCAAGGCTACCAAAAACAAATTCTATTTACGTTATAGTACAAAAGCTGATTTTTATATATAATACTTGGGTAATAATTAGATGATGTTTCCTAATTAGCCAGACATTTTTGATAGTTCCAACCCCTTGCCAGACATGAATGTAAGGTAGCTGTAGGAGCGAGCCGGGGACAGCATATATAGGTGGGTGCGAGTGAGATAGAGAGTTAGGTCTATCGCAATTCCTCACTGCGCAGTTGTTATTTCGCTGCGCATAAATTGTTTAGTACTTAGTACATGTTTACATCAGCTAAAATAATCTTATATGCTAATTTCATGTATTCCAACCCCTTGCCAGACATGCATGTAAATCTTAAGAAGAGATCCATGATTAGAATGCCTTATGCAAATAAATTTTATGGCACAGATTTCTATAACTAATTATCTGTGTACAGTTAAGTGCAAAAAATTTTCAGCGATTTTCAATCAAGTTGCGTTAAAAAGTAGTAGAGATAATAGATTTTGATTATTACATGGCGACTATGATTCGCAGTCGTTGAAATTTGCACCCAATAGTACATTTTAAAAACATCTCAAGAAAAGATGCTATTGATGAAAGATGCAAGCAATTCGATGCTACAACTACCTTAAATTATTAAAAGTTTAAATTTATTCTGTCAACAGGTTATAAACGTAACAAATAAAATAATACTCAAAAATTTAATTTACAGTGTATAAAAGAAAATTATTTTAATTATTATCATCATTATGATCAATGTTATCATTTTCTTCGTCACTGTTACTCCATTCGATATCGTCATCTTCTTCATCAGTCTCTGTAAAAATGTAAAAAAGTTAATGGGATTGAAAGTATTAAAAAATAATAAATATAATGGTTTGAAGTAGTATTTATACCTGAGACAGTTTTCAGTGATTCTCTGACGAAATTTGGCAACTGATCACCTTCGAACCATTTAAAATGGTACTGATTATTTTTGAGAACCCAACCATTATTCTCGGATTGATAAATTGTTGGAATTTGCTTATTTGCATTATTCCAAATGCTAGACACATAGTTGGCTCGCAGAAATTGTTGTAGCAGCTCGGATTTACACGGTGGCAGACTGCTAGCATCAAAATTCCGTATCTTTTTACGGCTAAACGCTTTATTAATATCTGAGACCTGATATGTATTAATGAATAGTTGAAGCCGTGCTGCATCAACATCAGTTATTGAACCGACATTGTATACCTCACATATAAACCGTTGAATAATATCAAAAGTGCTTTGTTGTTCATTATTATTTTCAAATAACTCGTGTTTACCGAATTCAATGAAAGCTTTTTGATACCCTTCCGTTTTTTTTTAATATTTTAAAAGGCTTCAACTTTCCTTTTCGGAAATATGCGGGATTATAATCACAACCTGTGATCGCATGGAATCCTGGTAAGCTCTTGCAAAAAGATTTTCCTAACTTTACGTATATCTCTGTGAGGTCTACGTATCTCAAGTTATTCCCAGTGCCTATCAGCATCCAAATAAGTGAATCATTTTGTAGATGATGCATATGACCAAGCATGATAGCTGCAATGTCAGTGTCGACACTTCTGATCACAATATTCACTTGATTTGGAATACTGCACGCATGATAAGTTTAGAATTAATGTGAATTGTTTTATTTCCAATAAAAGGTATTATTTCATCACTGGCCCAATGCAAAATGAAAAAATCCACCAGAGCTTGTTTAAAATTTGAATTTTTCAATTCTTTCGCAAAATCACTCGGGCGTGTTTGATCAGGTCCAGTTATGGTGTAGCTCAACTGTGCTGATTCTAATCGCTGAGAATGTTCATAATCTTTAATCGATGGAGACAGGTATTGATCAAAAATAACGTCAATTCTTAGCGCTTCAAATTTGGTGACCATTTTCAACATTTTTTTAGAAATGCCTCCAAACTTGTTTGGAACATTTTTCATGGCGTGTAATAAAAAAAACCCATCAATTATTACGACATCTGCAGTAGGTGGTGGCTGATGCTGGACCTCTTTCTCCAAACATTTTTATCCGTCTTACAAATAGTACCATTTAAATGACACATAGATAAAGGCACATCGGTGATTGGGTATGACAAAATTTTTGAAATATCCACATTGTAATCCATTGAGATTCCCAGCATACGACCAAACAAATCTCGTTGAATTTTTATCTCTTCAATTGCACCACCGATTTTAATTTTCTTCTTTTTTTCCAAATCTTTTGAAAAATTATTAAGAGCTGTTCTTTTAATAGATTTTTCAAATCGACTAATGTCCGTTTGACATTCAGAAATAAACGTATTCCGAAGACAATCACCATTTTTTTCAATATTAAGAAGAAATGACTCTACCAGTTCCGAAGCAGCTTTACCAGATGAAATGTTTATTAAATGATCTTTCGGTACTTCCGAGCTGAAGGGATAAATAAACTGTTCAAATGTTTCATTAAATTTCTTTAGATGTTAAATATTTTTCTGAATATTGTGCTTATTCAAATCCGAAGAAACATCTTGGTGAGTTTGTAGTCCCAATTCTTGGTAAACGTAACTAATTACTGTAGATCTTACATCATGGTTTCGAGCCCACCGTTGACGGGCTGAAATTGAATTAGTAAAGTGTATAACACCTGTAAGTCTTCGTGCAGCATCTGCATTGATAGTCTGCTCTAAAACCAGATCAATGGGTTGCTTTGAAAATTGCTTAGTTGTCCTTTTAATACCAAAGTAACCCTGTTGAAATCCTTCAAATAAATCAGGATGGGTTTCTGCTACTTTCATCAAGTTATTAACATATTTCACGGTCCATCGAGCATAAGTCTGTTGATTACAGATAAAAAATAAATTTGATATTTTAGGTAAAACTGACTTGAAAAGTTCGAAGTCTCCAACACGTATGCTTCGTGATAGTTGTAGGTAATGATTAATGAGATTAATATAAATTAGATAAAATTGTTGAGTCTTTCCATACTCGCCATTGAGACTTCGTTGTTTATAAATACAGTAATTATTAATCAATTCTTTCAGCTCTTCGTGTTCTATGTTGAATGATGATATTTCACAGTTTTGTAGTCTGTGAAGTTCTTCAATCATATCATCTGTTACGGCCGTGCTACTCATTTCCAGAAAAGATTTAAAATGGAATATTTCTAATCCTAATGCCACCAAAGGGTGTAGTCTTTTGCCATTGTATCAGCTTTGTCTTTTGCCATTGTGTCATTGTATCAGCTATCAAAGTGTCGAAGAACTTGAAACTGAAACCACCTATGCTTCTATTGAAAAGTCAAATTTATGCCCTGAAAATTTTAAAAAAACACCTGAACTTTGTACTAGACTGACTTATGCTAATTTTGACCGCTTTGTTGAAACTACTAGTGGGAAGGATACATTACATGATACCGTCGGAATCATTTATCAAAACATCGAATTAAATACATCTGAAGAATCTGAAATATCCGAGTCACCAGTTCCCACTAACAGAGACAATTCACCACAGAATAGGAAAAGGAGGAGAAGAACTTTTGAGGCAATAGCTTCAGAAAAAATTCCTTATCCAAAAAAACCAAAAATGACAAGTAATTTGCAATTAAAGTCTGATGAAATTGAAAATATACTACCCAATAATTTACAATTGTATACAGAAATTGATAATATCTGGATTATTAGTCATGCACTAGAATTACCTGATATTCCAATGTGGGTTGGTTTTATTTCTTCTTTCTTCTTCTATTGCACTATTTACTGCTCTTTGAGCTTAGAATAATTTGGACTTTTTATTATTACTTTAATTTTACTATCATTTAACCCGTTTGCAAATGCTTCCAAAGCCATTTTTTCATTGGTTTCTGTTAAAGCACGCATTACTCTATCATTTCCATTGGCTTGAGCCAAAGTCAACTTTTCCATTAATTCCTCAATGCTAGCACCAAACTGTTGAACTGATTTATGGGTTTGCTTAGTTGTGTTTATTTCTGCACAAAGTGAAGAAATTGTACGTTTTTGTAAAAGGTTTGACTTCATATCCTTTATTAAATCACTATTTGAATTATAAGTTTTTTGTAGTCGCGTTTTTCCAATAGCAGACAACCTCATTTTTAACACAAATGAAGTTAATAGTTTTTTCCCGGGTTCATCTAACATACTATCATAAAATTCGATACCCTCGATAAGTTGAGTAGTTACATACTCTGTGCCGTTCATTTTTTGCAACATAGTTACATTATATCTTTACTATTGTTACTATTTGTTGTAGTGACCTTTGTTATTTTTAGTGTGTTAATATTATCTATTCTACTTAATAATATTGCTATAACATCCTCAACAATTTTATCGATATTATCAATTAAATTTTTTACTAACTCTACTTCAACGGTGGTAGTTCCACCTTTCGTTACCTCCTTATATAATACATATTGTTCTGTTTTCAATTCTTTTACAATTTCTTTTAAGGTAGATAATTTATTGTTGGTTTTATCTAAAGACAAGCGCCTTTCTAGTGAGTCTTTAATTAAATTACGTTGCAAATTTTTAATTTTTTCATTTAATAAATTAAAATTATCTACGCTTTTACTCATTACATCAAAATATATATTGATTACTTATTAATAATATTAAGAAATACTCGAATAACATTATTATTATTATTTTTTGTGCCTTTGTTTCCATTAATTAATTACAATTGTTAATTAAATGTCTAGTCACTACTTTTTGGTAAATTGAAGACAGTTGGTGGTGTTGTTAGTTGTAGGCCTTTGGGTTTAGACGTTTTGGAGACTCAGCATGGACATGCGGATGGCTTCTTCATTTGCTGTGCGACGTACCATTGTTTTTAAACTTCTTTGCATATAACGGAAAATCAGGAAAACCCTTAATAACAAAACTAGAACGAATGCAAGGACGCCCATAACTCCAAATTGTGATACCTCGAAATTTACTTGACCACCCGCTGATTGAGCGATGATGACTCCATCTTTCTTTTCTTCTTTGCTCTCACTAGCACGTACTGTTTTAGTTCGATACGCGTTTCACAGTTTTTACTAATTCAAATTCAAAAATGTAATTTGAACTGGCAAGATCGCCATGTAATGCCGAAGGGATATTATAGGTTTAGGGTAAGTTAAACTACATGTCCCGTTTGAACGTCTTATCTAGCCGTCAGTATGACACTAATTATTCCTAATTGACATTTTAGTGCTTAAACTTAACTCACAAAAAGTGTACTCGACAGCTTTTTGTGGGTTCATGTCCTCTTACACTATTATAGCTATTATTGCATTATTGGCCATCGGTGGTAGATATGATATTGCATATCCGCCAATAATGCAAGGTGCTGTGGTAAGCATTAGGTAAATGACCTGTTTAATGAATAAACACTTTTAGTGCAATTGTCATTTAGGCCTAATTTGCCCATCACAGGTTAACCTAGGAGCCGTGTTTGACAAACTGCGAGTTGCAAATCTGCAACTTAACCCCGAAAAGTGTGATTCTTGTAGGACATCTATGAAATACTTGGGTCATGTAGTCACAGGTCAAGGGATCGCTACTGATCCAGAGAAAGTCAAAAGCATACGTCAACTCAATTCGCCTCATAACGTCGGAACCCTGCGAAGTTTCTTAGGAGTGGCGTCATGGTACAGACCCTTTGTGCCGGACTTTGCGGAAAAGGCTGCTCTATTGACGCATCTTCTTCACAAAGGTCAACGGTGGCATTGGGAAAAGACTCAATAAGAAGCTTTTACGCCCCTCAAGGAACTTCTAACGCAAGCCCGGTACTGGCTTGCCCCGACGTGACAATAAACTATACCGTCATTTTTGGGACTCTAATGACTTAACCGAACCTGACATGTCTGACCCTTGGAAATTATGCATCCCCTTATCTCAACGGTCTTATGTTTTAAGAGAAAACCACGATGTTCCCACGGCCGGACAGTTAGGCATAGCCAAAACATGTGCGCGAGTAGTACATTCATACTATTGGCCAGGAATGTTTCGCGACGTCTCGAGTTACTTGCGCAAGTGTACTAACTGCCAACGATTTAAAAAGTCGCAACAACAACTTCCTGGAAAAATGCAGCCCACCCCAAATCGTGAATCATGGCACGCAATCAGCACTGATTTAATTGACCCACTTCCCCAATCTAGAAAAAGCAACAATTTTTTATTGGTGAGCCAGGATCGAATTACCAAATGGGTTCATTATGACTTATAACCGTCTTCGGATCTCCCCGCGTTATCATTAGCGATAATGGCGCTCAATTTACTGGCCGGACCTTTACTGGATTAATGAAAGAAATGGGTATTACCGACCGATTGACCCAACCTTATACGCTTCAGGTTAATCCGGTTGAACGAGCAAACAAGACTTTGAAGGCAATGATTGCTCAGTACTGTGAGGACGATCATCCTACATGGGACGCACATTTGCCTGAATTTCTGATGGCAATGAACAGTGCTCGTCAGGAGTCAACTGGATTTAGCCCCGCCTTTTTGAATTTTGGGAGGGAATTGGCCATACAAGGCCATAGCCGCCCAAGGTGAAACAGAAGATGAAAGTAAAGAGACCCCTGTCGAAGCCATTGCATACCGGACGAATCGGATGAAGAAATTGCAGAAAACCTTTTAACTAGTAAGGGTGAAGTTATCCCAGGCCCTACGCAACGTCGACACTACGACCTCCGCAGACGGGAATGGCGCTGTCATATTGGCGACAAAGTTATGAAAGCCGAACATCCGTGGTCGTCGACCCATAAAGGCTCTGTATTTATTTTAGATGAAGTCATGGGAGAGTCGAGCTACCGAGCCAAACGGGCTCAATTTCATGAGGCTCTGAGGCAACGGAGAGAGCGTGAGGAGCGAGAGGAAGCGGAAATCATGGCCCGCAGGCAGGCCGCCGCTGCCGCTGCCGAAGCACGGGCTGCCCAAGGCGCTGTTTAGCGATCCAAGGTCGCCGCTACTGCAACAATCGCCACTCTACGCGTCAAGGCCACTGCCCCGCAAGGCGCTACTCCACGCCCTGAGGTCGTCGAAGCTCCGCAAGGCACTACCAAGCGTGAGGGTTTCCCCGTCAGGTTCAAGCCCTCTGCTCCGCAAGGCACAACCAAGCGAGATTCCTCACTATTTGTTGATTCCGCGATTCTTATTCCGGCGTTTATATCCTTAAGCCTCGCAAAACCCCGGATTAACTTCCAACACCAACCCCTAATGGGGCAATCCTGTGCCCTATTAGGCCACGGACAGCTTCTCCACTTCCTCGGATTGTCCAGCACAGGACGTTAGAGCCTCCAGCGGCATATGTAGCGCTGGACGACCCGTGGTTGTGCTGGAACTGCGGCGAGTTGGGCCATCGCGCCGTACAGTGCAGGGCAGCAAAAATGCTGTTCTGTCCATTGTGCGGCCGAATTGGCTTTAAGGACCGAACTTGCCCCTGCCCAAATTAATGGATGACAACGGACCCCTCGGCGTATAAAGGCGCCATTTCTCTCATGCGTCTTGAGCGCGTACTGTCTGTACCTTTTGTTATTTTTGTATTTTTATTATGCTTTGTTTTTTTTTGCTCCGTGATTGTTTTTTTTACGAAATTTAAGTTTAAATAGTAGTTTATACAACAAGTAGCAAAATGTAGGTTTTTTTTTCATGAGAAGTAAGTTTGTCCAACGAGGCGCCAGCCGAGTTGGACAATACGACGAATGAAAAAAAAACTAATTTTGCACATGTTGTATACACTACTTTTTGCAATTTTCTTGCTATTAACTTTTTAAATGATAATTTGATTCATTCAGAAGATTTAAGGTTGCTTGATTTATGCTTAATTTGTTAGTAGTCAAAGTGAGCAATGGAAAAACAATTGCAATCACCCCTAGATACCTCGCTAGATACCTAAAAACGAACAGGGCGTTTGTTTGTTCACTTGATTTTTGTGAAATTCAATGAAAAAATATAAAAATCAGTGAAAAAATGTAGAAAATTGAGTGAAAAAAAGACTTTTTTTCATTGATTTTTAAGACCAGTAAAAAAAGTAGGCCGTTTCAACATTGGAAACAACAACTGAAAAGTTGTCATTTTAATCGCAAATTGCAAAAAATATTTTTTATGTTTTAGTTACCATACTTGTTTAGTTTTTATTTTTTCCGAAACAATTTTTTTTAGTTTGCAATTATTTTTTTTTCTTGCCTGTCCATTTTTACGCTCCCCGACCATCAGTCATTTCCGCAGATTTTCAGTCACCCTTCCGCGACATTATTTTACTCGAATATCACAGATGTGATGCTTGTCCGACTTTAGAAAAAGATAAAACTTTTTCTTTGCGAAGAAGGAGGGGTGTGGGACGAAGTCACTAAAAACGTTACATGTCGTATTTTCCGAGGTGAAAATCAGCCTGGAGTGAAGCAAGATTAAGTTTAAGCGAAAAGGCGGGATTAAGTCGGTTCTGACCGTGGTTGACCGCGAGAAGGTTCGTTTTGCGAAACAGGTGTTTTTCCGTTTATAATTTTCCGATTTTTCTGAGAACTGCATTTTCAATAGCTTCTTTTGTGTGTTGCTACCCATTACTACTAATTGTAAGTACTACTTTTATTCGCCCTGTCTTTACCCGTGCCGATCGGCATAACCGTGCTTGTTCCGGTCCCTAACCCAAAAACTCACATGGCCCGTGGGCCCCGTAAAATTGTATTTTCGACAAGTTCCTCTTGTTGTTTCTATTTTACCATTTTCCCAGTATCACTTTACTTTTCGCCCCAAATTCACGAAAGCTGAAATTTTGCGTGTTGCGTTCGGCGCAATTGTCTTTTAGAGGCCTCCCGAGCCTCGCTAATCATCTGTGTTCAGCCCTAGTGGCACTTTATTATCCTTGTGATATATTTGTGATGTTATTATTAGGAAATTGTTTGAGTTAGAATTAATTACATATTATTTTTGTTAATCCGATTTAGTATTATTTTTCTAATCCTTAAAATCCCTGGAGACTTCATCTCCACTGTAGTTACCCTAGGCTAAAGTGGAAACAACCACTATAAAATTTTGGCGCCCGAGCGTGTCTTTTTCTCAAAACCCAAAGTGCGTCACATTAGCTCCGCCTTAAAGTCAAATAAATTGAGTAAAAATCTAACATATTAAAACTATAATTGTACCGGATTGAACAATAAGACCTATCCGAAACATGACCGAAATAAAAAAAAACTGCAGTGTTGTGCGACTGAGGAGGTGCAAATGATTGTGCAGTGCGGTGTGTGTGTGCAGCAAATCGAAAATCGCTTGGCACACTAAGCATTCTTGGGGCTTCAGTTAAATAAACTAAAGCAGCAGGCGTACATAGCACAATTAATAAGATCCGCGAAAGCCGTTAGACAAGACGCCCTGCCCTGGTTTATGGTTGCATAAATACATTTTTATTATAAATTGGCAAATTACTGCCAAATGTTAAACTAATCTAGTTGCTAAGATAAAGCTCATTAGCAAAGAGCTTAGCTTATGTATGAATGTATTTACACGTAAAAATGTAACACCTAACTGGCTCATTGTATTTAATGGACTTGACCACGACAGGGCAGGGCAGAGTTCAAACCTCGCACTCACATACTGCTGCTCTTTTTTGATTAAATTCAAAATGAGTAGCAGAAAATCATCCTGACGACCTAAAAGGTTATATGGGAGATAATTATAACGACATTACGACAGACCGCAAAATTTGCAAATACGAATTCAAGCACCTTACCAGACAATCAAAACGAGGTAGACCTAAGAAGGACGAAAACGAAGACAAACAAATCTGGAAAAAACTAAACCGACAGACACCACAGAAACAAACTACAAGCACACAACCAAACACACCATCAACTTCTAGCATAGCAACCCCAAATACAGCAACCACACAGCCAAACACAAAACATTTTTTTTTTTCGGAGAAAAACTCTATCGCACACAAACTATACCGACACAATTAGTACCTCAAACTAAACACAAACATAAAAACGAGAATTGCTATGTCCGAAGAATGACATAAAATCACCCCGAAAAACCAAGACATCATCATACATACCTCAAAAGAATTTAAATACCCAACCAACCATACTTGAACAACAATTACAAAAACTACAGGAAGACAACAAAACGAGTAAACTTACAAGATACACAGACAATCCGACAAACGGAAAACAACTAGAACACCCAAACACCAGAATTTCATATTCGGCAATCATTGAAGGCATGTACGTGCTAACCGACGAAGATATAGCAGAACAGTTAAAAACAACAAATATACTTTAACCGATTCTGCAAGACAATCGTATCCCGACAAACCATCAACCCAACGAAACTAATTAAGATCATCACAGGGGACAACAAGTCATTCCAGCGACTGCTGAATGGAGGTTTTTTCTATAAAAACCGCTATTATGCAGTCATTCCTAGCAACCCTCCAGCCCCCATTCCACAACTCTGCGCTAAATGCGCACTCTTTACACATACGACAAACTACCAAAATGCACGACTTTATATGCTGACGATCATGTTTCATGGTCCGTCAAATGCCCAAAACATCCATCGAAACCTATTGAAAGAATCCCCAACACCCAGATAAAATCCGTAAACAAAAAATCCTATAACATAAAGACCAAGACATCGAAAAACAGCCGAATTCATGCCCCTTACACAATATACGACCACATAATTACGACATACACGACAGAAATCAACAATCCTAAATACACGATGACAAAACAAACCTGATCAAAACTCTTAGACGTCAATTTATCAACTATTTTAATATTGACACGTCTATGCACTTTTCATACAATAAAATGTATTATACTAATGTATGACTTAAACGACATTACAATACCTTCTCCCACTGAACCAATCAACGACATTATTCAATGAACAGTAACTTTGACCGGACCAAATGTCTGAGATACAACTTCTGTATATAAACATCAACAGTATCAACAGTAAGAAAGCTTTTGCTTTCAATTACATTGTAAAGCTCAATATACAGGATTGAATGTTTATTGAAAGCAAGACAAAGACGGAGACAAATACGGACTATAAAAACTGGACTAAACTACAACAAAACGGACCCGCAATACTTAACGACATGGACAACCACGCAAGAGGAGGCTCTTTAATTCTGACCACTTTGAAAGTGCATTTACACCCAAAGACAATATTAATTTGGACAATATTAATTAATTTTTCAAATTAGTTTTTGTATTGCAATAATTTATCAAGTCCGTCTGTTAAAAAAGTATTTCAACAATCATTTGTAGTATTTTTTTTTTCTAAAAACTGTTTAAAAGTTGTTACAGAAAACTTCAATAGTTCTTCGTTCATTTCAAATTAGTAGTAAATAATATAAATATTGTCACGCCTTGGGAATCGTGAGGGGGTTAGCTCGGTAGTTCGGGCTAATATAAAGGGCTTGACTTACTGTGACCTTGACTCGTGCATCTCTCTTATCGTCGCTCATTATTAAAACACAATCGGTTTTGCTTGACAATTGTTTATTTTAAATTAAACTTACAAAATTACAATCAGCACCCCACAGTCTAGGCTGTACGTGAAGGAGAACATTGTCTTCGAGGGATCCAGTTGATGTACACTTTTATGGACCGTCAACTATTCACTTTATTCTCGACTGTACTCTTGACTCTAGTACTGACTATCTGTTGATTAACTCTTTGACTGTCCGTAGAGTAACTCTTGACTATCTATTGACTAACTAGCCAACTAACTCTTGACTGTCCAACTAACAACTGACTAACTCTCAACTAACTCTTGACTAACCGATGGTCCTCTTTTTATATCCTCTTCTATAAATCAATCCGGAAGGCATTGTTTTATTATTTATCAAATATTGTAGTTTGTTTTTAGCCGTGACCTTGTCCGGTTGTTGGTATTCATTAACCTTGCAAGTTGCATTATTTGCTGATGTCGACGAAATATTGTTTGGAAAATTATTAATGTTCTTGGCCTACTTTACATATGCCTCCTCTACATAAGCGCTGGACCCACAGTGCTAATTTAACATCTATCTTAAAAACTACCCTAAATTGATTTACAATTCTAACTTAAAATCTAATTATTTCCTAATTGATTAAAACAAAAAATTATGCGGTTTTATTTTAATTGAAAAATATGTTAAATAAAAATATTTATTTTAATAATAATATAATTATATATAATGTGGATTATAATTTGGAATCTTAGCTTTCCGTTGAGTTCGAGAATCTTGAATGCACTTATCCTGAACCTGATATTGAATTAGTATCAGTATCCAAGCAACCAATCCTTGAGCCTGTACCCGGTGTTATTTTTGAAATTCATGAATCAGAAAATAATATGGAGGCTGCACCATGCACATCACTAAATCTTCTGCCAATTTTTATAAAAAAAATATCGGTTTAAATGCTTGGGTGCAACTAGGCATAATGAAGCAGAAAGGTTAAAAGATAAATTATATTTAAAAATAAAAAGGTTAGAAAATATAAAATTGTAAAAAGAAATAAATTAAATAATTATTAAAATATATTGCTTGTATTTATAGGTCGAGTCTATGCACATCTGTAAGTTCTGTAACAACAAATATAATAATCAGACACATAGTTCTACTAAAAATCTTTATATTGTGGCAGACTAGTTTCGATTATTTAATATAAAAAATAAACAGAAAGATTATATTAAATAATCGAAACTAGTCTGCCACAATATAAAATCATTAGGCTGTGGATGTACTTAGTTTTGCAAGAAACCAAGTAACGCGGCACCCCCTTGCTTCAGCTGCGGTACTAAAGTGCCACCACCAGTTTTAAAAAGTTCTTTCAAAATTGTATTGTGTGTTTTTCTCATTTAACTATATATCCCTATTACACTATTTACCTTATCGCGCGATGCTTGTTTTACTGCAAGCTTTTGTTCATAGTTTTGCTTCTATAGTAAAGACAATATTACATAACCATGTTTATACTTGTCTAATGTCAAACTTACGTTCGAATTAGCGACATCTTTGCGAAGCAAATATTTCATATTATTGTACAGCATTCGCAACTCATGTGAATCTCGCGGACCACTTTGTTGTGAAGCATTATACAGTTTCGTTACTTTATTCCAAGCTTCCGCCTTTTGAGCAACGGAACTTCCATCGGTGTGCTTGTTTTCATGTATGCTACCATATCTAAAATTGATAGGAATTATGTAGAAAAAAGGAACTAGGAATGTATTGTGATAGTAATAAGTGGATAGGTCTTCGGTACACAGCGATGTACTTTAAATTAATAAGGTTACGCATAACCATTAAGTTTGCATTTTCAAATACGAATATATTATAGACACATAATTTTACACCAGTTCAATTAAGAATCCTTCTCCTGCGTCGTAAAAAGTTTTTTCTTTTCGCCTTTCTTGTTGTTGTTTTCCATTTTAATTCACTATTCTCAGCTAAATAAATCTAAAAAACAAATGACAAAAAATGTCAAAACAAGCTCTTCTTCTTCGCACTTACATGAGTTCAAAAACTCAGCATATAGCTCGGCTTTATCAAGACATGCTTTAAATTGTTTTATGCAACCAATGGCAGTAACAAGATAACCTTGTTTATAAGATAGTCGTAATAAAAACTTAGGCTAAAGTCAAGAAGACGGTAACCTACCGATTTTGCTGAAATTTTTTTTGTGGAAAAGAGTATCTTAACAGATATGGCCCATTTTTGTTTGATAACATATTGAGCGTTAGCACCTGACATGTTGTCAACAAACGTAGCAGGAAGCAATAGTTACCATAGTTGCACATTGCTACAATCAAAATTCAAATTTCAAATTCAAATTTGTCATTTGTACGTTTCTGTGGAATTGATTGCCCATCAAAGTTTAAACGTTTTTACTTATGTTTATGTTTGGTTCGTGTTAAATAGTATTTGTTCGTTTCGTTTAAATAGATTTTGACTCTGTTTTGTTCTTGCTGTTTTTGTTATCCTTTAGTTTTCATATTTAAACTTTTTAATAATTTTGGGTGTTGTGTGGTAGCACATCACTAAATTTTTGGTAAGTTTAACTTTGACTCTAGCTGAAATACTATCTTATTCGTATTAATATTTATTATAGTTCTTGGTATTTTTATTGTTCTTGTTCGTGTTATATTTGATGTTTTTATTATTAAATTTTATTATTAAATATTAAATTTAATAAAGATATACCAATCCATCATAATACAGTTTAAAAATAGACGATTGCAATAGCATTCATCAATGCTGAGCAAACTGATAAGATATTGGTGCTTGGTTTTTGTAAAGGTAATTATCGAAAAACTGTTCGCGTTTATCATGAAAAATATCCTAATCGACAAATTCCGGATCAGCAAACTTTTGCTAATATTGAGAGAAGACTTCGAGAAATAGGACAATTTAAACCAAACAGAAGTAACACTGAACGGTTTCATCAAGCCCGAGTTCCCTATAGAGAAGAACAAATCCTGGAAATAGTGGATGAAAATCCCGGTATTAGTACCAGACATCTGGAACGTCAGACTCGAGTTCCAAAAAGCACAGTTAATAGGATCATCCGTGAACAACTCAGTCGTCCATTTTATATTCAGTCAGTTTAAGAACTTTTACCTGTATATCAAAGATCTCGTTTGAATTTTGCACCAGTCATCCAGGGAGGCAGAGCAGTCAATGGTAATTTACACAATAAAATTCTGTTCAGAGATGAATCATGTTTAACACGACTTGGTATAACAAATATTCATAATGAACATGTTTATGCAGACGAAAACCCACATGCTGTAAAAGAGAAGCATTTTCAACGTGAATTTAAGATTAATGTGTGGATGGGAATTATTGACATCCACTTAATTGGACCAGTTAGATTGCCAAACCGCCTAAATAGTCTTAATTATTTAAAAAGCGTATTTATTAAGGACGCATCTCGCTATGGAAAATAAGAAGAAAGCTAAAAAGTTATCGTCTCCGTTATCGCCCAAAATAGAAAAAACTGATGATTGCGTTCTGCATGTCGCTACCTTTCCAGGCTGCCCCCCACCTCTAAATTCTTGGAAGAAATTTCGGCGATTACCCTCTGTAGATGCACAATAATCGAAATTAGTCTGCCAAACATATATCTGAAATACAGTAGAACTTTGTGATTATTTTTATAATTTTACTAATCACTACTATTTTGAGAATGGCCAATTGATAAAAAAACCTATTATTTATGATTTTATTCAATTATTATATAAATCGTAGAAAAAGTGAAAAAATATTTTATTTAAATGTTATTTAAAACTATATGTTACAAGGGTTTGTTTTGCTATTATTTATAATGACAAAAAACAACTTAAGTTTTTTATAATTCGGTTGCTCGGCAAAATTTAATTGCATTACAAATTTTAATAATCTTTTCACAGAATTTATTAAACAAATCCTGAGATTAATAAATACTAAATTATTAAACAAATCCTTTCAACACAGATCATTATTTGGACTTTAATGTTTTATATTTTATTTGGTTATGAGTTTATATTTTAATCGGTTATAATTGTTCCGTAAATAAAATAAAATTAGTAGTATTAGTATAATATGGATATATTATACTAATACTAATACTTGGATCCGCAGAAATGGCCTTCAAATGTGGCCATAAAAGAATTTAATCCACGTAGACGGTTCAATCGTGGTTCCTTTTTTCGGGAAAACTCCCCCCAACATCATTAATTCGGTTAAATCTTCTCATCCCGTTATTTCTGATCTGGACTTAGCTACTCTTTTTTACCAGAATATTCGTGGCTTACGTACCAAAGTTGTTGATTTTTCGCTGAAAGTTAATGCCGCTAATTTTCAAATTATTTTCTTAACTGAAACTTGGTTGAATGATAGCTTTGTTAATATGGAACTCTTTGGTACTGCGTACTTTGTTTTTCGCCATGATAGAAATTATGAATATCTAAACTGTAATAGAGGAGGGGGAGCACTAATTGCTGCCCAATCTAGTTTCTCCTGTTTTGAATTACCTCACTCTAACAATCCTGCTTTGGAAGACGTCTGGTTGCATACTAAGTTAGCCAATTTTGATGTAATTATGTGCTGCGTATGTTTTCCACCAAAGTCTTGTGACTCTACATATCAATCTTTTTGTCGTACTTTGGAAAACTTCAAAAACAAGTTTTCGAACGCTAAATTCTTAATATTGGGAGACTTTAACTTGTCGGAAATTGTTTGGAAACTTGACGATGACCATTTTATTCCCGTTAATTTTCCCAACATTGCTTCCGAGGTCGTGTTGGAAAATATGTACTACTTGGAGCTTAACCAGGTTAACACCCTTTGTAACCACTTTGGGAAACTTCTGGATGATACTCTGGACATTTCCGTTAGACCATCTGGCTACTCTCTTGGCACTGTTGATGTTTACCATCCTCCCCTTGAGTTAGAGCTAAATACCTCAGATGAGCTTCACTTTACTTTCAAACATGTCATCTCTACACAACAGCATGGTTTCCTCAAGGGTCGTTCCACCGCTACCAACTTAGCCGTGTATCATAACTTCTTGTCTTCTAATTTGGAACGAGGTCTACAAATTAACTCGCATCTACACTGATTTAGCTAAGGCTTTCATGTGCAAGTAGCACATGCGACAGCGTTTCGCATGTGCTACTCGCGGCTAAACTCAAAGCGTTTGGTGTTAGTGGCCTTTATTTTGAGTGGATTGTGTCGTATCTCTTGGGTCGTGTACAGTGCGTTAAAATATGTGATAGTTTTTCGGATTCGATTAATGTTACAAGTGGCGTGCCTCAGGGCTCCCATATGGGTCCAATATTGTTTCTGTTAGTTGTTAATGACGTTGTCAATTGTTTCCACTCTTGTAAGTGCTTACTGTATGCGGACGATTTAAAATTGTTTAGCAATATTTCGAATATTTTGGATTGTGTTAACGTTCAAAAAGATTTGGATGATCTATCTCTTTGGTGCAGAAATAACCAAGTACACTTAAATGTCGCAAAATGTAAGGTGATGATAGCACTGTTTTAGACCATATTGATCAATTCAATAATCTTGGGGTCATTTTTGATAAATCTTTATCTTTTATTCCTCACGTTGATAGCATTGCACTGAAAAATTTTAGAATGCTGGGGTTTGTAAAACGCCATACGTTGAATATCAGCGACACTAAAGCGATTCAATCGCTGTTTAACTCGTTGGTTCGCAGTATTTTGGAGTACTGCAGCATTATATGGTCTCCTTACTATGTCTGTCATATTAACTGCTTAGAACGAGTGCAAAGCAGATATACGATTTTTTTTTTATTCAAATATAAATTCCCTATTCAGGATGTTCCTGCCTGCACTCGCTTGTTGGCATCCATTCATTACAGCATCGTAGAAGTAATGCTGCAATACTTTTTTTATTTAAATTGTTAAATGGAATCGCTGATTGTTCCAAACTTCTACGTTTAATCACTTTTCGGGTTCCTACTCGTTATACTAGAACTCAAACTTTGTTTTTTATACCTCAACATCGTACTAGATACGGAGGCAATAGTATAATTCCCAGAACCTTAAATTTGTATAACTGTTCTTACCATAATTTTAATTTGTTTAACGGGTCGTTCTAGCATTTAAAGCCAAATTAGCAAGGGGTTTTCCTTAACTTGTTTTTTTTTTTCCTTTTTTGTTATTACTATATGCTTTGAGAATTTCACCTTATTTTTATATGTGTACTATTTGGAATTTATTTTCTGTATGTATAATTGCGTTAAATAAATAAATAAAATCGAAATTAGTCTGCCAAACATATATCTTAAATACAGTAGAACTTTGTGATTATTTTTATAATTTTATTAATCACTACTAGTTGGAGAATGAATGGATAAAAAACTATTCATAATGATTTTTTTCAATTATTATTTAAATCGTAGAAATTGTGAAATAGTATATTAAAGAACACGTTTTATAAGTTAGATATTATTGCACGAGTCATAGTTTAGAACGCGACCCAACGGGGAGCGTTCTAAAGGACGAGTGCAATAATATCGGACTTATAAAACACGATATTTATACTATTTTTTCGATTTTACGCATTTTAATTGTCTTTTTATATAAAAAAAAATATTTTAAAATTTAGGAATATTTAAGTTGGTTGGCAGCACTGACAAAACAAATGACAGGTCAGTTTGAAGTTTTCAAATATTGCATTTTTCACAATGAGTGAAGATGAAATTTCGCGTACTCCGCCTGAAATACAAGAAATTGCTGTAAAGTCTATTGGCATTTTACTATCTTCCAAGTCCCGAACTCATTACAATAAAAAATTTAGCTTTGAGGACTAGTGTAAAGAAAACCACACTCAGGTTATGTCAGAAAATGTTTTACTCGCATATTTTGAACTACAACGTACGAAATATAAATCCTCCACTTTGTGGACAACATACTCTATGTTGAGGTCGTGTATAAGTTTGTATAAAAATGTTGATATTTCAAAATATACAAAGCTGCAAGCTTTATTAAGACAATCTTCTGAAGGATATGTCCCCAAAAAATCAAAAATTTTAGAAGAAGGTGATATTCAGAAATTTATTCAAAAAGCAGAAAATCAAATATACTTGGCAATGAAGGTGGGTTTCATTTGTATACTGCATCTTCATATAATATTTGATTTATTAATTAACTTTAGGTCATCTTAATAATGGGCTATAATGGCGCTTGCAGACGTGAAGAACTGACTAATATGTCTATAGATGACATTAAATTCAAATCTGATTCCATTCTCGTGTTTGTGCCTAAAACAAAAACCAATGTACCGAGAATGTTTGCAATCACAAGTAAAGAATGGATGGACTTAATTAGGGAGTATGCCAATCTGCGTCCCGATAAAGTCACTCATAAGCAAGTTTTTTTAACTAACCGTAACGGTTATTGTGTTAATAGCCCGATTGGCATTAACACGATGGGAAAAGTGTCAAGAAACATTGCAATATTTATTGAATTGCCGAACCCAGAACTTTTTACTGAACATTGTTTTCGACGATCTAGTGCGACACATTTAGCTAACCAAGGTAGTGATTTATTAACAAGTAAACAACATGGGGGTTGGAAATCATCTAGTGTCGCCGAACGATACGTAGCAGTCGTTAAAAAAAAAGTATCACAAATGCTTGGTTCACAAGTTGATTCACACTTGCAGCCAAGTAACGTGAACCAACCTGGTTGCTCTAGCTGCACTAGTGAACGCTTAAATATTCCACACCAAATAAATACCAAAAAATGTACTACTGTTAGGGATAATAGCACATTCCAACAGAATATTGTGTCACCTGGTGTTAATATAAATGTCCAAAATACATCTAATGTGCATGTTAATGTTCATAATAATTGCACATTACAAAATGCAATTTAAATAAAGAGTTAGTTGTTGTTAATCATTTAACAATTTATATCTATATTCTAACTTCTACTCTAACTTCAAACTGACTGAAAGTGACGTTCAATTTCATAGTCAAACTAGCTGGCTTATAATTACCAACATTATAAAAATAAAAACACCGCGGTTATTAAAGCACTACTTTTGCTATTATAGCACAACTTTTGTTGCTATAACAGCAAAATTATAGACGTAAAATAAATAAAAAAAATATTTTGATTAAAAATATTTTTTTTGCTATTTATGCAACCAGTTAGGAAATGCATTTTTTTGTGTAACAAGCGGATTTCGGAAAATAACGCGAATTACACAAAATAGCATTTCCTAACATGTTGCATACAAGATTTTTTCTAATTTTTACAAGAACCTTCTCAAAAAGAGTTTTTTAAACGTATGATATTAATAATTTAGTAAATTTTATCAAAACAAGTAGGCTTTATTCGGAACTTTTCATCACCAGGGCCTCAATTCTCGAGTTCGTGCGATATATATCACATTCTATAAATGTCGATTGATTGATATCGCATGCGAAATTGATTTATATCGCATGGCAACTCTGTCGCATCTTAATTCTAACTGTGGCATCTTAATTCTAACCAATCACGGCTTTTACAAATTTGACAGCGACTAATTTGTAAACAAAACATTTGAAAAGAAATATCGTGTTTTGTGTTGTCGAAGCAAAATGCAAAGTGTAAAAATTAAGAAAAGATGTGGTTACGTGAACGAGGAACAAAAAGCAATGCTTGTCGGTAATTATAATTGAATATATTAAAGAGCCAGTTTCTTTTATGGAGATTTACCCAGGTTTTGTAGGTTTTCATGTATAATATGTATTTTAATTTTTAGATTATATGGGAAAACATCCTAACTTGACTTCAGAAAAACTTTCTTCATCGTTCACGACTTGCTGACAAACTGCACAAATTACCCTGGGCATTTAAAACCTGGCAGCAATGGAGAAAAGTAAAGAAATATCGGTATAAAGGCGAAGTAACACTAATAGTGTTTGGCGAACATTATTCTGCGTAATTCTGCAAATCGCAAACTATGTGCGCTAAAAGTTCGTGTTGATTTGTCCAAGTTTACGTAGACTTGCACAGATTTGCAAAGTGATACATTTGTCTGCGTGTAATGCTTTGTCAAAATTACCAGTTACCATAAACCGCTTGCTCTAGTTCGCGATTCTACGAACCACAAACCGTGTTCGCCAATTCACCAGTCGTGTTACTGTGTCTTTAATGACATTTTTTATATAATAATTATATTAATTATTTATTATGAATTATAGTGTTGGCAAGATATGCGCACCAAGAGGTAAAGGCTAAAAATAGTTCGATAAAAAAAATTGGACAACAACTGGTGGATGACCCGCGACTAGCAAAAATTTATCGTCAGAGCAAGTTCATATTTTGCAGATCATAGGGCCTACATCATTGGAGGGCCACGCAAACATTAATGAATCGCAGACAACATTTGTAAGTAATGGTTTTCATTGTTATTCCCAATAATAAACAATCTTTATAGATTTGGCCGGGCAATTGTGGTGAAGTTGAGGTGGAATACATTGACGTTAATCAAGAGGTAGATGAAAGACGCAGCAATAATACACCAATGTCACAAGCCTCCAGTGATATGCAAGAAGAATAGATCGAACCATCGCCGGAAAAAATTAAATTACAATCAGATAAAACCTGTTAAAACACCAACATTTAAAAGAAATATTGCGGCAAAAAGATATGGCCAAACAATTTCTCAAACGAAAAGATTAGCTCAAATTTCACAGTTAGAAGTAAATGCACGCACAGAATATTTTTAAAAAAATTAGAATTATATCAAAGAGATGTAGTTGCCAAAGAAAATATAGCCATGTATTTAAAAGAGTTAATAAATAAAAAATTTGTTTAAATATTTATTTTTATCTGTATATTTTTCAATATATTTTTAAATTTTACGAAAAATATCTTCTAATAATACTATCACGAATTCTTCGCCCAGCCGTTAAATCAGGATTACCTCTCGCCTCTTCATGATTTACTTGATCAACATTATTTTCAAAATCTATACCATTTACTCATTATCTTCTAGTTGGGATTCAGCAACTTTGTCATAGATGCACATATTGTATAACACTACACGTGCATTTATTATATTTGAACATACATCCGGAGCGTAATGTAGAACCCTATGCTTCAAAAGACATCGGAACCTTATTTATCGTGTGCTGGTGAACTGCTAATTATATCTACTTTCCGATAAATTCAGATGATGCCCTATTACTGGCGTCATCATTCATGGGCGAAGTTGATAACCAGAATCAGCTGCGAAAAAAAAAGTCATGGCTTATTATTGGTCGTCTATGATGGTTGTAATTGTTAAATACGTTTTATGTATATAATTATATTTCACGTAATCATACATACCCATCAAGAACAAGCGATGCCCACGATTATAAATTTCTCGCATTAAGAGTTGAACATTACTGTTACTCCAAATGTACGAATCGTGAGTGTTACTGGGAAATCGGGAATTAACATTTATTATCCTATGGACAGGATCGCATACCTAAAAATGAAGTTATTATATAAAAATAATTATGAAACCCAAGTTTATTATTATCGAACTATAATATATAAATATTAGACGATTACCAATTGTACATTAATAGAGTGGTATCCTTTTCGATTAACATATATATGTTCAGGAAAATGTTCATGTTCTTTAGGAGGTGGAAATATAGCCACATGAGTACAATCAATGCATCCTATAGCCCCTGGAAATTGATATTTCGTCCAAAATCTAAAAGTAATAGTTGAATAATTAGTGTAATTCACGCATAGTGTATTAAAATAAAGATTTTACGTGATCGCGAACAAAGGAAACAGCTATTATTTTGTATCTTATTTCTTACCGATTACGTAGTTGAAGTAACTTTTCAATATTTTGAGGAAAATGTACCGATTCATTAAATATCTCCGGTTTATTCAAAATATCTACTACCTTATGGATACATCGACTAACTGATGGTTGACTAATAGCCATATTAATACTATGGCCCCAATCCAATTGATAACTTCCAGATGCAAAGAAACGCAATGCAGTTAGAACCTATAAAGGAATAGCTAATTCCAAAATAATTTTATTATGATTTTCAAACTAACCTGTATACTTAGATCCAAAGCTGAAGATCGTAATGGTCCATCTGAATATTGCTTTACAAGATCGATTATAAACTTCGCTCTTCCTTTATTCAGTCAAAAAACATTAATAAAATGGTTTTCCGACAATTGGAAGGGATCACTTCTTTCATAAAACTGTCTCGGTTCCCGATTTATTCCCTCTAACAAATGTTCGAACTGCTCAGCAATATTTAACTGAATAGCATTTCTGAGTGCCATATTCATGTTAACACTTGCACTTTACACAATTGCACAATTTGAAACAGTAACTAACACTAACAGAAAATTTAACCCCAATTTAAACGAATATCGCATACTACTTTCGATATCGAATGCGCTTACCCACTCGATAAAAATAAACGATATTTTTCGTATGCGACTCAAATTTTAATTCGAGAATACCATTTTTGATATCGCATACCAAATCGCATGCGATATCGAAGGTCCTCGATTCGAGAATTGAGGCCCAGTTGTGAAATATTTTTCATTTCATCACCAGTTGCATAAAATGTGCTGTTTGCACACTACAATCAATTTTGAAGAATCACATTTTACATGTCAAAATTAGAAAAATGTTATTTAAAACTATATGTTACCAGGGTTTGTTATTGTTATTATTTATAATGACAAAGAACAACTTAAGTTTTTTATAATTCAGTTGCTCAGCAAAATTTAATTGCACTACAAATTTTAATAATCTTTACGCAGAATTTATTAAACGAATCCTGACGTTAATAAATCCTAAATTAATAAACAAATCCTTTCAACACAGATCATTCTTTGGACTTTAATGTTTTATATTTTATTTAGTTATGGGTTTATATTTTAATCGGTTATAGTTATAGTTATAGCCTCCTCACTCGGTTCATCTTTAACTGGTTTAAGAAGTTTATTGCTGATTCTCACATTAATTTATTGGCGGAAAATATTTCACACAAAATTGAAGAAACGCCTTACACTGTTTTGCGAACCAGATCGGGCCCGTGTTGACGGTGGCTGTTCATCCTCACCCCCATCAGTCCTTGGCCGTTTCTGGCTACGGACTTCCTTCTTGTCCGGATTCAAATATTGCTTGACTTCGTTTAGCGTTTTTATGGCCTTCTCCAGGAATTCCTCGGTCTTGGCCTTGCTGGCTAGTTCATTTTGTAGTACTTGTACATATAGTGTTTTTAGTGCCTGTTTATAATAAAAATTAACGCTTTATTTTGTCGTTTTACTTAAATTTTAAGGGAGACTTACTTTTGGCTCCGTTCTGCAATGCGCCGAGCAATATTTATGATTAATGTCAGAATTTGTTTACTTGTAACCTACTGAACAACATTCGGATTAGCAAAGCGGCTTAAATGAAACAAACATAACTATGTTTGTTTCATTTTGAAACTTTTTGATGAAAAATAATATTTTGAGTTTGCTTCGCGATTTTTTAATTCGTTAATAATCGTAGCAGAGCTTTTTTTTGTTATTGTTATTATTTATAATGGCAAAATTTAATTGCACTACAAATTTTAATAATCTTTTTACAGAATTTATTAAACGAATCCTGAGGTTAATAAATCCTAAATAATTAAACAAATCCTTTCAACACAGATCATTATTTGCACTTTAATGCTTTATATTTTATTTGGTTATTGGTTTATATTTTAATCGGTTATAGTTATAGCCTCCTCACTCGGTTCATCTTTAACTGGAGCCACTTTGACTCCAGTTTCAGTCGACGACACTTCCTTGGCACGCCTTGCTTCCATGGACACTCGCAAGGCCAAAGCCAGTTCGGGATCTTCGTTCGATCCACGCCGAATTCGAAGCCCGAACCGCCCAATCCCGCTCCACCAGTACCATCTTCGCCTTGAATGATAGGCAAAGATAACAGAGGGTCGGATAGATGAGGACCTGGTGGCACAGTAACTAAATGGCTGCTAGTGCCGTCCTGCAATAAAGGAATTGCTGGAGAAGGCCATAAAAACGCTAAACGAAGTCAAGCAATATTTGAATACGGACGAGGAGGTCCGTGGCCAGAAACGACCAAGGACTGATGAGAATGAAGATGAACAGGCACCGTCAAAACGGGCCCGCCCGATCTGGTTCCCAAAACTGTGTAAGGCGTTTCTTCAATTTTGTGTCAAATATTTTCCGCCAATAAATTAATGTGAGAATCAGCAATAAACTTCTTAAACCACCAGTTATGTTTGTTTCATTTTAAAACTTTTTGAGGAAAAAAACTATTTTGAGTTTGCTTCGCGATTTTTTACTTCGTTAATAATCGTAGCAGAGCTTTTTTTGTTATTGTTATTATTTACAATGGCAAAATTTAATTGCACTATAATGGCAAATTTTAATAATCTTTACACAGAATTTATTAAACGAATCCTGAGGTTAATAAATCCTAAATAATTAAACAAATCCTTTCAACACAGATCATTATTTGCACTTTAATGTTTTATATTTTATTTGGTTATGGGTTTATATTTTAATCGGTTATAGTTATAGCCTTCTCACACGGTTCATCTTTAACTGGAGCCACTGTGACTCCAGTTTCAGTCAACGACACTTCCTTGGCACGCCTTGCTTCCATGGACACTCGCAAGGCCAAAGCCAGTTGGGGATCTTCGTTCGATCCACGCCGAATTCAAAGCCCGAACCGCCACCAGTACCATCTTCGCTTTGAATGATAGGCAAAGATAACAGAGGGTCGGATAGATGAGGACCTGGTGGCACAGTAACTAAATAGCTGCTAGTGCCGTCCTGCAATATAGGAATTGCTGGAGAAGGCCATAAAAACGCTAAACGAAGTCAAGCAATATTTGAATCCGGACGAGGAGGTCCGTGGCCAGAAACGGCCAAGGACTGATGAGAATGAAGATGAACAGCCACCGTCAAAACGGGCCCGCCCGATCTGGTTCCCAAAACTGTGTAAGGCGTTTCTTCAATTTTGTGTCAAATATTTTCCGCCAATAAATTAATGTGAGAATCAGCAATAAACTTCTTAAACCAGTTATGTTTGTTACTTTTTGAGGAAAAAAACTATTTTGAGTTTTCTTCGCGATTTTTTACTTCGTTAATAATCGTAGCAGAGCTTTTTTTTGTTATGCGCTGTATTAGTGTGACGTATTTTTGAATGGAGTAAATCTAACTTCTGGGTCACACAAACGACTAGATCGAAAATCGACTTACGTCGAATGCGTCGATGAATTAAAAATCAAAATAAAAACGTTGAATAAAGACATTAAGCAAACAAACAATATCAATTGGTTTTACTTACCTTATACCAATTTAGCAAGTAAACATCATTAAACTGAACATAAACCTTTTTAAAACATTAATATGAATGTTCGATGTAGGTTGATACTATTGACACTTCCTATTGACAGTTGTTTGTTTGACTCAATAGGCAGTTTTACCCCAACAAAAATTTCGTGGCTACGTCATCACTAATACAGTGTATTGTTATTATTTATGATGGCAAAATTTAATTGCACTACAAATATTAATAATCTTTACAAAGAATTTATTAAACAAATCCTGTGGTTAATAAATCCTAAATAATTAAACAAATCCTTTCAACACAGATCATTATTTGCACTTTAATGTTTTATATTTTATTTGGTTTTAGGTTTTTATTTTAATCGGTTATAGTTATAGCCTCCTCACTCGGTTCATCTTTAACTGGAGCCACTTTGACTCCAGTTTCAGTCGACGACACTTCCTTGGCACGCCTTGCTTCCATGGACAATCATTCTTTTGACTTTTATCTTTTAAATTTTATTTAGTTATGGGTTTATATTTTAATCGGTTATAGTTGTTTCGTAAATAAAATAAAATTAGAAGTATTAGTATAAAATCGAAATTACGTTACAAGGGTTTGTTATTGTTACTAAGTCATCATCTAAAAATACCATACTAAAGTCTACTTATAATTATAGTTTTAAAAAAGCTAACCTTCCTGGTATGGCTATCTGCTGAACATAGATTTGATATTTCTTGCTGATTTTCATGACGTTAATGAAATGGTCGACTCTTTTTACAGCACTCTTTACACTGCCCTAGACCTTTTTGTTCCTAAAACGATATCGAAGGTTAGCAATAAATATCCAGTCTGGTTTAATTTAGAAATTAACAAAAATATTAGGGACAAGTTACTTGTTTGGCGACATTTCAAAAAAACTGGATCTTTAGAATCTCTTAAAATTTTTAAAAAATTGAGTAATTACGTCAAGAAGCTGATCAGCGATTCACATAAGGCTTATTCGTTGAAGATTGAGAATGATATCAGGACTGATCCTAATAACTTCTGGGCGTACATTAACAGCAAGAGAAATACTTCTCAAATTCCTTGTTCTATGGTCTTCAACGATATTGAACTAAACAATCCGATGGAAATTGTAGACGCATTTGCCGACTACTTTTCAAATGTTAGTTCTTCTAACAGCGTCTCAGGCAATCTTAGCGATAATATAGTTGTGAATGCCAATGTATTAAATATACGAAAGATCACGTGCGAAGATATTTCTGTTGCTGTTAAGAAGTTAAAGCCTAAACTTACATCTGGTCCTGATCTCATCCCTGCATTCCTCGTAAGAGACTGTTTGTGCGTTTTTGTTAGGCCTCTTGACATTATATTTAATAAAATTATCTCTAACGCTGTTTTTCCTGATTTGTGGAAAAAGGTCAAACTATGTCCAGTTTTTAAAAATGGCTGCAGAAACAATGTCTCTAATTATCGACCTATTGCAATTATTTCCAACTTTAGCAAAGTCCTCGAATTTGTTCTGCATAAAACAATTTTTAGTCACATTAAAAATATGCTATCACCCAATCAACACGGTTTTATGCCCGGTAGATCAACATCTACCAATTTATTTATTATAACGCAATTTCTGGCTAATCATCTTGATAATAACACACAGGTTGACGTGATCTATACAGATTTTTCGAAAGCGTTTGATCGCCTCGACCATAGCATTCTACTGGGTAAATTGTCGATTTTTGGTTTTTCTGACTTACTTGTAAAAATTTTCGAGTCGTATTTGAGCAATCGTACTCAGAGTGTTTATCACAAGGGTTTAACATCATCAGCCATGAAGGTACACTCAGGTGTGCCCCAAGGATCAATTTTAGGCCCCCTATTATTTAATATATTTATTAATGATATAGTAGAATCAATCAGTACCCATAATCTTTTATATGCTGACAACATGAAATTATACATGGCAATTAACAGCATTGAGGATTGTGCTGCTTTGCAAGACAATATTTGTCGCATTAATCATTGGTGTGAAACCAATCGTTTGCCTCTGTGTTTTGTTGCTAAGTGTTTTGTTGTCTCATACTCGAGAGCACATAAAAGTATTATTTATAATTATGTTATTAACGATTTAGCTGTAGGCAGAACTGACTCAATCAAAGACTTGAGCGTAATATTCACATCAAGACTGTCTTTTCAACAACACATTGATGCCATTATTGCCCATTCTTACAAAAGTTTAGGTTTTATAATGCGCACTTCTAAAAACTTTCTCAGACTCGATACGATTTGCTTGCTTTTTAATACTTTCGTACGGACTCGCTTGGAGTACGCAGCAATTATATGGTGTCCTTTTTACACAGGTCAGATAAACAGCATCGAAAAAATTCAACGCAAGTTTTTAAAATTCATACATTTTAAATCGAACGGTGTTTATCCTATGCAAGGTTTTCCGTATAATTTGCTTTTAGAATCCTGCAGTTTTTCAAGTCTCCTTCAGAGAAGGAAATGCAATTCCGTTCTTTTCTTGCTCAAAGCGAACAATAACTTGATTGACTGCATGGATATTGTTAATCAGCTGAATTTTCGTGTGCCCAAGCTACCTCTTCGAACGCATAGGACATTCTACCTCGAGACACCTCGTACAAATTTGCTTGTTTCGTCACCGCTTCACACTATTTGTAGCGAATTCGCGTTAATTGAAAGCAGCCTGGATCTATTTTTTTGTAGCATAGCTGATGTGAAACGCATTTTTTATAGTCGTTAGTCATTGTTTTATTTACTTGGTATTTTATATTATTTTTGTGTTCGTTATTTACATTGTATGCTGTTTCGTTGTATTTCTCTGTTGTTATGTTCTCAATCTTACAATTTCTTCTAGTCGCCTCATGTTATTATTATTAATTAGTCTAATTTGTTTTCATGTATTTTCCTACCTTATAACTGGCTTTGTGCCGTTGGGTAATGTAATAATAAATAAATAAATAAAATAAATATTATTTATAATTCAGTTGCTCGGCAAAATTTAATTGCACTACAAATTTTAATAATTTTTACACAGAATTTATTAAACTTTGTCTTTGATTAAGTGCTTTGTATTAAAACGAAGCCAGAATGTACCAATCAGTGGTCCTATTTTGCAAGAAAAAACTAACCAATTCGGTCCGTGGCCAGAAACGGCCAACAACTGATGAGAATGAAGATGAACAACCACCGTCAAAACGGGCCCGATCGATCTGGGTTCCCAAAACTGTGTAAGGCGTTTCTTAAATTTTGTGTCAAATATTTTCCGCCAATAAATTAATGTTAGAATCAGCAATAAACTTCTTAAACCATTTGTTTGTTTCATTTTGAAACTTTTTGAGGAAAAAAACTATTTTGAGTTTGCTTCGCGATTTTCTACTTCGTTAATAATAGAGCTTTTTTGTTAGTTATTGTTATTATTTATAATGGCAAAATTTAATTGCACTACAAACTTTAATAATCTTTACACAGAATTTATTAAACGAATCCTGAGGTTAATAAATCCTAAATAATTAAACAAATCCTTTCAACACAGATCATTATTTGCACTTTAATGTTTTATATTTTATTTGGTTTTAGGTTTTTATTTTAATCGGTTATAGTTATAGCCTCCTCACTCGGTTCATCTTTAACTGGAGCCACTTTGACTCCAGTTTCAGTCGACGACACTTCCTTGGCACGCCTTGCTTCCATGGACACTCGCAAGGCCAAAGCCAGTTCGGGATCTTCGTTCGGATCTACGCCGAATTCGAAGCCCGAACCGCCCAATCCCGCTCCACCAAAACCATCTTCGCCTTGAATGATAGGCGAAGATAACAGAGGGTCGGATAGATGAGGACCTGGTGGCACAGTAACTAAATGGCTGCTAGTGCCGTCCTGCAATATACATGTTTAGACATAATTACTTATCTTATATAGTAAATATTAACCATACTTATGCGTAGTATGATTTAAAAATCATACTCAAGTCATAACTCCCATGGCAACTCGCAATAAATTGCTCAGAACTCAATTTGAATTGAAAATCATTCCAAATTCTTGTATCAATTTTAATTATATAAACTATCTTATAAACAATATTCCACGATCCCACATATTCAATTTAACAACGTTAATGTAGTAATTTGGCTCTAATACTACGTTTACATCAGATGCTTGTCTTTGACCACAGAAATATATTAAGATATTACAGATGCAACAAAATAATGCAAGAAGCAATTGTATAGTTAATTGGGTAGTTATAAATGATCTAAAATCGGGTACAATATTACAGATTGAGGAGTTGTATTGTAATCTAGCCGCTTTACTAATCCGAATGTTGTTCACTAGGTTACAAGTAAACAAATTCTGACATTAATCATAAATATTGCTCGACGCATTGCAGAATGGAGCCAAAAGTAAGTCTCCGTAAATATTAAGTAAAACGACAAAATAAAGCGTTAGTTTTCATTAAAAACAGGCACTAAAAAAACAATGTTTACAAGTACTACAAAATAAACTAGCCAGCAAGGCCAAGGCCGAGGAATTGCTGGAGAAGGCCATCATAAAAACGCTAAACGAAGTCAAGCAATATTTGAATCCGGACGAGGAGGTCCGTGGCCACAAACGGCCAAGGACTGATGAGAATGAAGATGAACAGCCACCGTCAAAACGGGCCCGCCCGATCTGGTTCCCAAAACTGTGTAAGGCGTTTCTTCAATTTTGTGTCAAATATTTTCCGCCAATAAATTAATGTGAGAATCAGCAATAAACTTCTTAAACCAGTTATGTTTGTTTCATTTTGAAACTTTTTGAGGAAAAAAACTATTTTGAGTTTGCTTCGCGATTTTTTACTTCGTTAATAATCGTAGCATAGCTTTTTTTTTGTTATTGTTATTATTTATAATGGCAAAATTTAATTGCACTACAAATTTTAATAATATTTACACAGAATTTATTAAACTTTGTCTTTGATTAAGTGTTTTGATTATGTTATTTTAAACTATATGTTACAAGGGTTTGTTATTGTTATTATTTATAATGACAAAGAACAACTTAAGTTTTTTATAATTCAGTTGCTTCAGTTGCACTATGTGGGTGAGGATGCATATGATTTATTTGAGTCTTTACCGCAGTTACCAAAAGATCCTACTAATCCTAACCCGTACACAATAGAAAAACGCAATTTTTTACAGTCTCTCAAAAACAATCAATCAATTACAAGCACAAGACCTGATGGGAATACTAGATGTATTCACGATGAGTCTCTCAAAAACAATTAATTACGAGCACAAGAGTTGATGGGAATACTAGAAGTATTCACGATGAGTTTTTCAAAAACAATCAATTACGAGCACAAGACTGGATGGGAATACTAGAAGTAATCACGATGAGTTTCTCAAAAATAATCAATTACGATCACAAGACTGGATGGGAATTCTAGAAGTATTCACGATGAGTCTCTTATTATACTTATCTAACACCGTAAGACATAAAACTGTAACAGCAAACACAATTGGTTCTAGTTCTTCGGAAATGCCGACTTTTGCTTCGCTGATCACCTTCGTCTCACAACAATGCCACACACTCGAGAATGTGAATGACGCCACTACATCTTCGATTCGCAAACCTTCTAATGTGGTTCGTAACGTCTCTCCATCGGTTACTCGTTCCAGTTTGCCTAAACGCGGTTCTTCGTTTTTTGTGAAAACTAGCAATTCCTGTTCGCTTTGTAACTCCGATCATTAAGTCTACAAATGCAATGCATTCCTCGCCCAAACTTCGCAAGATCGTTATAGTGTGGCCAAACAACAGAAGTGGTGTTTGAATTGTTTAGGTTCAAAACATCATTATTTAGGTTCAAACATTAGTGTATAGTGCAGAGTGCGTTCACTCCATCAGAGGCTACCGATATCGATGAGGAACAACTTTGGAACGAAATCCTCGTGGGCGAGCTGATAGAATCGCCCAAAATAAAAAAGGTTCAAAACATCAACTCAATAGGTTTATTCGGGTTGTTATTTCAGGACGGTTCAAAAACAATTATCTGATTGCGCAGAACTACATGTGCAATTGCTCTAAATCCTGAACTGCATTCTGAGAGTTCTAGAACTATCAGCGTTTGCAAAAATTCGAACGCTACTTTTAATTCCTAACCTAACCTTACTTCCAAATGTTATTGTTCGCCACTTGTCAGTGAATTGTGATTTATTCTCAAAAACTCCAGTAAGAATTCAACAAAAAAGCCCAAAGGTACAATGTTTTTTTCAGTAAAAAAATATAAATTGTTATAGATTCAGGAATTATGTTTTAGATTCAGAAATGAATTACACTAAATGCCCGCAAAAATGTATGGAAGAAGACTCGGAAGTTTTTTACTCGAGAAAAAACATTAAAACTTTTAGAATTATATAAGTATTATAAAACAAAATGAGGCTCATACGAAGTAAAAAATACGAAAAAACTTTGGGTGCTGGTAGCAAGGGATATTTCAAACGAATATGGGATCACCATAGCGGTGAATAAATGTGAAAATCGTTTTAAAGTACTGGAACGAAATTACAAAAAAGTTATTGATAATAATAACAAAACAGGCCGACGAAGGAAAATATTTGAATTTGAAAATGAAATGGATGACATTTTCCAGAAAAAAAAATATTAATCCAGTTGTGCTTCTATCAAGCTCAAACCGAGTTTTAAATGCATCAGTGGAAAATTCCGAAGAACTAATTGTTTTAACAATCCCTGAAGAGCAGCCTTCATGTTTGTCGTATGGTAAGGATAACGGTGTACCAGTTTCTCAGGGTGTATATACACCAAAACGTGTTGAAGAAGATGATGATACTATTGTTCATAACATTGCGGTAACCCCAAGAGTGACACCAAATAATTCTTTAAAACAAAAACGAAAACGAGGACAAAGTCTAGCGTATACAAAACGAAATGACGTCTTGTTAGAAATGAAAAATAATCTAAAATCTTTTTATGAACAAAAAATAAAACTAAATGAGGAAAAAATTAAAATAGCAAAAAAAAAAATTAGAAGACCGAGAGGAAAGAACGGCGATTGCCCGAGAATACTTGAATCATCTCAAATCACAAGTAAGGGAGTCTTAAAAGTGTATCGAGCCAATATTGATCGAGCCAATATTGATTGGTCTAAGGCTTTAATGTGAATAATAATGATAATTAAATTAATTAATATACTAATTATATATTAATCATTAATAATAAATTCATCGATCAATCGAATAATAAATTGATTGCAAAGTAACATAAATGTGAACATTTATGTTACTGGCTTACATGGCTTTTGTACCTGTTAAATAAAATTTGTCAAATAAAGCACAATTTAAGACTGAATGTTTTATTAATTGGTTAGTTAATTAATAATAAATTTGTTAAACATTCAAAATAGAAGCTACATAATTTCTATAATTTAAACCAATTTCATTCCTTTCATCTGGCACATTATGGTGCATTTCGTTTTCATCCTGCTCAAACTCAATTTCCATGTCTACTTGAGTGTCATCCATACATAGATTGTGTAAAACACAACAAGAACGTATGAAATGACAAATAAATTCAATGTTTCTGGATTTTAAATGATATAGCTGCATAAACCTCTGTTTAAGAAGACCTATTATAGTGTGTTCAATTAGAACCCTACAGTGAGGGTTCACTGTAGAGTCTCCCGTATCTTTGTATGATGTTAAAAGATTTCTCAAGCAGGGGTAAGCACTATCTCCCAGAATAATCCAGTTCTTACACCTTTCTGCCAAATTTTGAAATAGGTCTCGCTATTTCTGAATACCATCGCATCATGAACACTTTTAGGAAATCCAATAAACACGTCTCAGATTTTTCTTTGGCTATCACAAACAACTTGCAACTGTAAAAAACATATTATTTATGTTACCGAAAGTAGAAAATTAAATCTTACTTGAATAGAATAGAATTTTTTTCTATTAAGATAGGACTCCAAACAACAGAAGTGGTGTTTGAATTGTTTAGGTTCAAAACATCATTATTTAGGTTCAAACATTAGTGTATAGTGCAGAGTGCGTTCACTCCATCAGAGGCTACCGATATCGGTGAGGAACAACTTTGGAACGAAATCCTCGTGGGCGAGCTGATAAAATCGCCCAAAATAAAAAAGGTTCAAAACATCAACTCAATAGGTTTATTCGGGTTGTTATTTCAGGACGGTTCAAAAACAATTCTCTGATTGCGCAGAACTACATGTGCAATTGCTCTAAATCCTGAACTGCTTTCTGAGAGTTCTAGAACTATCAGCGTTTGCAAAAATTCGAACGCTACTTTTATTCCTAACCTAACCTTACTTCCAAATGTTATTGTTCGCCACTTGTCAGTGAATTGTGATTTATTCTCAAAAACTCCAGTAAGAATCCAACAAAAAAGCCCAAAGGTACAAGGTTTTTTTCAGTAAAAAATATAAATTGTTATAGATTCAGGAATTATGTTTTAGATTCAGAAATGAATTACACTAAATGCCCGCAAAAATGTATGGAAGAGGACTCGGAAGTTTTTTACTCGAGAAAAAACATTAAAACTTTTAGAATTATATAAGTATTATAAAACAAAATGAGGCTCATGCGAAGTAAAAAATACGAAAAAACTTTGGGTGCTGGTAGCAAGGGATATTTCAAACGAATATGGGATCACCATAGCGGTGAATAAATGTGAAAATCCTTTTAAAGTACTGGAACGAAATTACAAAAAAGTTATTGATAATAATAACAAAACAGGCCGACGAAGGAAAATATTTGAATTTGAAAATGAAATGGATGACATTTTCCAGAAAAAAAATATTAATCCAGTTGTGCTTCTATCAAGCTCAAACCGAGTTTTAAATGCATCAGTGGAAAATTCCAAAGAACTAATTGTTTTAACAATCCCTGAAGAGCAGCCTTCATGTTTGTCGTATGGTAAGGATAACAGTGTACCAGTTTCTCAGGGTGTATATACACCAAAACGTGTTGAAGAAGATGATGATACTATTGTTCATAACATTGCGGTAACCCCAAGAGTGACACCAAATAATTCTTTAAAACAAAAACGAAAACGAGGACAAAGTCTAGCGTATACAAAACGAAATGACGTCTTGTTAGAAATGAAAAATAATCTAAAATCTTTTTATGAACAAAATATAAAACTAGATGAGGAACAAATTAAAATAGCAAAAAAAAAAATTAGAAGACCGAGAGGAAAGAACGGCGATTGCCCGAGAATACTTGAATCATCTCAAATCACAAGTAAAGGAGTCTTAAAAGTGTATCGAGCCAATATTGATTGGTCCAAGGCTTAATGTGAATAATTATAATAATTAAATTAATTAATATACTAATTATATATTAATAATTAAAAAGAAATTAATCATTAATAATAAATTCATCGATCAATCGAATAATAAATTGATTGCAAAGTAACATAAATGTGAACATTTATGTTACTGGCTTACATAGCTTTTGTACCTGTTAAATAAAATAAAATTTGTCAAATAAAGCACAATTTAAGACTGAACGTTTTATTAATTGGTTAGTTAATTAATAATAAATTTGTTAAACATTCAAAATAGAAGCTACATAATTTTTATAATTTAAACCAATTTCATTCCTTTCATCTGGCACATTATGGTGCATTTCGTTTTCATCCTGCTCAAACTCAATTTCCATGTCTACTTGAGTGTCATCCATACATAGATTGTGTAAAACACAACAAGAACGTATGAAATGACAAATAAATTCAATGTTTCTGGATTTTAAATGATATAGCTGCCTAAACCTCTGTTTAAGAAGACCTATTATAGTGTGTTCAATTAGAACCCTACAGTGAGGGTTCACTGTAGAGTCTCCCGTATCTTTGTATGATGTTAAAAGATTTCTCAAACAGGGGTAAGCACTATCTCCCAGAATAATCCAGTCCTTACACCTTTCTGCCAAATTTTGAAATAGGTCTCGCTATTTCTGAATACCATCGCATCATGAACACTTTTAGGAAATCCAATAAACACGTCTCAGATTTTTCTTTGGCTATCACAAACAACTTGCAACTGTAAAAAACATATTATTTATGTTACCGAAAGTAGAAAATTAAATCTTACTTGAATAGAATAGAATTTTTTTCTATTAAGATAGGACTCCAAACAACAGAAGTGGTGTTTGAATTGTTTAGGTTCAAAACATCATTATTTAGGTTCAAACATTAGTGTATAGTGCAGAGTGCGTTCACTCCATCAGAGGCTACCGATATCGGTGAGGAACAACTTTGGAACGAAATCCTCGTGGGCGAGCTGATAGAATCGCCCAAAATAAAAAAGGTTCAAAACATCAACTCAATAGGTTTATTCGGGTTGTTATTTCAGGACAGTTCAAAAACAATTCTCTGATTGCGCAGAACTACATGTGCAATTGCTCTAAATCCTGAACTGCTTTCTGAGAGTTCTAGAACTATCAGCGTTTGCAAAAATTCGAACGCTACTTTTATTCCTAACCTAACCTTACTTCCAAATGTTATTGTTCGCCACTTGTCAGTGAATTGTGATTTATTCTCAAAAACTCCAGTAAGAATCCAACAAAAAAGCCCAAAGGTACAAGGTTTTTTTCAGTAAAAAATATAAATTGTTATAGATTCAGGAATTATGTTTTAGATTCAGAAATGAATTACACTAAATGCCCGCAAAAATGTATGGAAGAGGACTCGGAAGTTTTTTACTCGAGAAAAAACATTAAAACTTTTAGAATTATATAAGTATTATAAAACAAAATGAGGCTCATGCGAAGTAAAAAATACGAAAAAACTTTGGGTGCTGGTAGCAAGGGATATTTCAAACGAATATGGGATCACCATAGCGGTGAATAAATGTGAAAATCGTTTTAAAGTACTGGAACGAAATTACAAAAAAGTTATTGATAATAATAACAAAACAGGCCGACGAAGGAAAATATTTGAATTTGAAAATGAAATGGATGACATTTTCCAGAAAAAAAATATTAATCCAGTTGTGCTTCTATCAAGCTCAAACCGAGTTTTAAATGCATCAGTGGAAAATTCCGAAGAACTAATTGTTTTAACAATCCCTGAAGAGCAGCCTTCATGTTTGTCGTATGGTAAGGATAACGGTGTACCAGTTTCTCAGGGTGTATATACACCAAAACGTGTTGAAGAAGATGATGATACTATTGTTCATAACATTGCGGTAACCCCAAGAGTGACACCAAATAATTCTTTAAAACAAAAACGAAAACGAGGACAAAGTCTAGCGTATACAAAACGAAATGACGTCTTGTTAGAAATGAAAAATAATCTAAAATCTTTTTATGAACAAAAAATAAAACTAAATGAGGAAAAAATTAAAATAGCAAAAAAAAAATTAGAAGACCGAGAGGAAAGAACGGCGATTGCCCGAGAATACTTGAATCATCTCAAATCACAAGTAAGGGAGTCTTAAAAGTGTATCGAGCCAATATTGATCGAGCCAATATTGATTGGTCTAAGGCTTTAATGTGAATAATAATGATAATTAAATTAATTAATATACTAATTATATATTAATCATTAATAATAAATTCATCGATCAATCGAATAATAAATTGATTGCAAAGTAACATAAATGTGAACATTTATGTTACTGGCTTACATGGCTTTTGTACCTGTTAAATAAAATTTGTCAAATAAAGCACAATTTAAGACTGAATGTTTTATTAATTGGTTAGTTAATTAATAATAAATTTGTTAAACATTCAAAATAGAAGCTACATAATTTCTATAATTTAAACCAATTTCATTCCTTTCATCTGGCACATTATGGTGCATTTCGTTTTCATCCTGCTCAAACTCAATTTCCATGTCTACTTGAGTGTCATCCATACATAGATTGTGTAAAACACAACAAGAACGTATGAAATGACAAATAAATTCAATGTTTCTGGATTTTAAATGATATAGCTGCATAAACCTCTGTTTAAGAAGACCTATTATAGTGTGTTCAATTAGAACCCTACAGTGAGGGTTCACTGTAGAGTCTCCCGTATCTTTGTATGATGTTAAAAGATTTCTCAAGCAGGGGTAAGCACTATCTCCCAGAATAATCCAGTTCTTACACCTTTCTGCCAAATTTTGAAATAGGTCTCGCTATTTCTGAATACCATCGCATCATGAACACTTTTAGGAAATCCAATAAACACGTCTCAGATTTTTCTTTGGCTATCACAAACAACTTGCAACTGTAAAAAACATATTATTTATGTTACCGAAAGTAGAAAATTAAATCTTACTTGAATAGAATAGAATTTTTTTCTATTAAGATAGGACTCCAAACAACAGAAGTGGTGTTTGAATTGTTTAGGTTCAAAACATCATTATTTAGGTTCAAACATTAGTGTATAGTGCAGAGTGCGTTCACTCCATCAGAGGCTACCGATATCGGTGAGGAACAACTTTGGAACGAAATCCTCGTGGGCGAGCTGATAGAATCGCCCAAAATAAAAAAGGTTCAAAACATCAACTCAATAGGTTTATTTGGGTTGTTATTTCAGGACGGTTCAAAAACAATTCTCTGATTGCGCAGAACTACTTGTGCAATTGCTCTAAATCCTGAACTGCTTTCTGAGAGTTCTAGAACTATCAGCGTTTGCAAAAATTCGAACGCTACTTTTATTCCTAACCTAACCTTACTTCCAAATGTTATTGTTCGCCACTTGTCAGTGAAATGTGATTTATTCTCAAAAACTCCAGTAAGAATCCAACAAAAAAGCCCAAAGGTACAATGTTTTTTTCAGTAAAAAATATAAATTGTTATAGATTGAGGAATTATGTTTTAGATTCAGAAATGAATTACACTAAATGCCCGCAAAAATGTATGGAAGGGGACTCGGAAGTTTTTTACTCGAGAAAAAACATTAAAACTTTTAGAATTATATAAGTATTATAAAACAAAATGAGGCTCATCCGAAGTAAAAAATACGAAAAAATTTTGGGTGGTGCTAGCAAGGGATATTTCAAACGAATATGGGATCACCATAGCAGTGAATAAATGTGAAAATCCTTTTAAAGTACTGGAACGAAATTACAAAAAAGTTATTGATAATAATAACAAAACAGGCCGATAAAGGAAAATATTTGAATTTGAAAATGAAATGGATGACATTTTCCAGAAAAAAAAATATTAATCCAGTTGTGCTTCTATCAAGCTCAAACCGAGTTTTAAATGCATCAGTGGAAAATTCCGAAGAACTAATTGTTTTAACAATCCCTGAAGAGCAGCCTTCATGTTTGTCGTATGGTAAGGATAACAGTGTACCAGTTTCTCAGGGTGTATATACACCAAAACGTGTTGAAGAAGATGATGATACTATTGTTCATAACATTGCGGTAACCCCAAGAGTGACACCAAATAATTCTTTAAAACAAAAACGAAAACGAGGACAAAGTCTAGCGTATACAAAACGAAATGACGTCTTGTTAGAAATGAAAAATAATCTAAAATCTTTTTATGAACAAAAAATAAAACTAGATGAGGAAAAAATTAAAATAGCAAAAAAAAAATAGAAGACCGAGAGGAAAGAACGGCGATTGCCCGAGAATACTTGAATCATCTCAAATCACAATTAAGGGAGTCTTAAAAGTGTATCGAGCCAATATTGATTGGTCTAAGGCTTGAATGTGAATAATAATAATAATTAAATTAATTAATATACTAATTATATACAGGGTGAGGCAGTGAAACGGCACCATTTTAAGACCGGCTGACGGGCGTGGTGGGGGGTTATGAAAGTGAGGGACGCGACCTTGAGCGTCTAGACAGGTGGAAATTTCAGTAGGTTGTCATGTTTGTCATGTAGGTTGTCAAATTTCATGGAGCGTTGGTCCGGTGCGCAACGTGCGTTTGCTGTAAAAGCATATTACAAAAATGCGGATAGTATGGTTGGTGCTCAACGCGCTTTTCGTCGCGAGTTTAATCTACCGCCACGTGCTCCTGTGCCATCTCGGAAAGCTATCAGCCTTTGGGTGAACAACTTTGAAGCCACTTCTAACCTAACCAAGGACGCCATCTTAATGACACCATATTCAAAAAGTGATTGTTTTTTAGGTAAATCAGTAACTTCCAGTCATGTACTCCAGTTTAAAGTTCAAACAATTAAAATTTTTCATTTAGTAAATTGTTGGTGTTTTATTTAAATAGTGCCGTTTCACTGCCTCACCCTGTATTAATAATTAAAAAGAAATTAATCATTAATAATAAATTCATCGATCAATCGAATAATAAATTGATTGCAAAGTAACATAAATGTGAACATTTATGTTACTGGCTTACATGGCTTTTGTACCTGTTAAATAAAATAAAATTTGTCAAATAAAGCACAATTTAAGACTGAACGTTTTATTAATTGGTTAGTTAATTAATAATAAATTTGTTAAACATTCAAAATAGAAGCTACATAATTTCTATAATTTAAACCAATTTCATTCCTTTCATCTGGCACATTATGGTGCATTTCGTTTTCATCCTGCTCAAACTCAATTTCCATGTCTACTTGAGTGTCATCCATACATAGATTGTGTAAAACACAACAAGAACGTATGAAATGACAAATAAATTCAATGTTTCTGGATTTTAAATGATATAGCTGCCTAAACCTCTGTTTAAGAAGACCTATTATAGTGTGTTCAATTAGAACCCTACAGTGAGGGTTCACTGTAGAGTCTCCCGTATCTTTGTATGATGTTAAAAGATTTCTCAAACAGGGGTAAGCACTATCTCCCAGAATAATCCAGTCCTTACACCTTTCTGCCAAATTTTGAAATAGGTCTCGCTATTTCTGAATACCATCGCATCATGAACACTTTTAGGAAATCCAATAAACACGTCTCAGATTTTTCTTTGGCTATCACAAACAACTTGCAACTGTAAAAAACATATTATTTATGTTACCGAAAGTAGAAAATTAAATCTTACTTGAATAGAATAGAATTTTTTTCTATTAAGATAGGACTCCAAACAACAGAAGTGGTGTTTGAATTGTTTAGGTTCAAAACATCATTATTTAGGTTCAAACATTAGTGTATAGTGCAGAGTGCGTTCACTCCATCAGAGGCTACCGATATCGGTGAGGAACAACTTTGGAACGAAATCCTCGTGGGCGAGCTGATAGAATCGCCCAAAATAAAAAAGGTTCAAAACATCAACTCAATAGGTTTATTCGGGTTGTTATTTCAGGACGGTTCAAAAACAATTCTCTGATTGCGCAGAACTACATGTGCAATTGCTCTAAATCCTGAACTGCTTTCTGAGAGTTCTAGAACTATCAGCGTTTGCAAAAATTCGAACGCTACTTTTATTCCTAACCTAACCTTACTTCCAAATGTTATTGTTCGCCACTTGTCAGTGAATTGTGATTTATTCTCAAAAACTCCAGTAAGAATCCAACAAAAAAGCCCAAAGGTACAAGGTTTTTTTCAGTAAAAAATATAAATTGTTATAGATTCAGGAATTATGTTTTAGATTCAGAAATGAATTACACTAAATGCCCGCAAAAATGTATGGAAGAGGACTCGGAAGTTTTTTACTCGAGAAAAAACATTAAAACTTTTAGAATTATATAAGTATTATAAAACAAAATGAGGCTCATGCGAAGTAAAAAATACGAAAAAACTTTGGGTGCTGGTAGCAAGGGATATTTCAAACGAATATGGGATCACCATAGCGGTGAATAAATGTGAAAATCCTTTTAAAGTACTGGAACGAAATTACAAAAAAGTTATTGATAATAATAACAAAACAGGCCGACGAAGGAAAATATTTGAATTTGAAAATGAAATGGATGACATTTTCCAGAAAAAAAATATTAATCCAGTTGTGCTTCTATCAAGCTCAAACCGAGTTTTAAATGCATCAGTGGAAAATTCCGAAGAACTAATTGTTTTAACAATCCCTGAAGAGCAGCCTTCATGTTTGTCGTATGGTAAGGATAACAGTGTACCAGTTTCTCAGGGTGTATATACACCAAAACGTGTTGAAGAAGATGATGATACTATTGTTCATAACATTGCGGTAACCCCAAGAGTGACACCAAATAATTCTTTAAAACAAAAACGAAAACGAGGACAAAGTCTAGCGTATACAAAACGAAATGACGTCTTGTTAGAAATGAAAAATAATCTAAAATCTTTTTATGAACAAAATATAAAACTAGATGAGGAACAAATTAAAATAGCAAAAAAAAAAATTAGAAGACCGAGAGGAAAGAACGGCGATTGCCCGAGAATACTTGAATCATCTCAAATCACAAGTAAAGGAGTCTTAAAAGTGTATCGAGCCAATATTGATTGGTCCAAGGCTTAATGTGAATAATTATAATAATTAAATTAATTAATATACTAATTATATATTAATAATTAAAAAGAAATTAATCATTAATAATAAATTCATCGATCAATCGAATAATAAATTGATTGCAAAGTAACATAAATGTGAACATTTATGTTACTGGCTTACATGGCTTTTGTACCTGTTAAATAAAATAAAATTTGTCAAATAAAGCACAATTTAAGACTGAACGTTTTATTAATTGGTTAGTTAATTAATAATAAATTTGTTAAACATTCAAAATAGAAGCTACATAATTTCTATAATTTAAACCAATTTCATTCCTTTCATCTGGCACATTATGGTGCATTTCGTTTTCATCCTGCTCAAACTCAATTTCCATGTCTACTTGAGTGTCATCCATACATAGATTGTGTAAAACACAACAAGAACGTATGAAATGACAAATAAATTCAATGTTTCTGGATTTTAAATGATATAGCTGCCTAAACCTCTGTTTAAGAAGACCTATTATAGTGTGTTCAATTAGAACCCTACAGTGAGGGTTCACTGTAGAGTCTCCCGTATCTTTGTATGATGTTAAAAGATTTCTCAAACAGGGGTAAGCACTATCTCCCAGAATAATCCAGTCCTTACACCTTTCTGCCAAATTTTGAAATAGGTCTCGCTATTTCTGAATACCATCGCATCATGAACACTTTTAGGAAATCCAATAAACACGTCTCAGATTTTTCTTTGGCTATCACAAACAACTTGCAACTGTAAAAAACATATTATTTATGTTACCGAAAGTAGAAAATTAAATCTTACTTGAATAGAATAGAATTTTTTTCTATTAAGATAGGACTCCAAACAACAGAAGTGGTGTTTGAATTGTTTAGGTTCAAAACATCATTATTTAGGTTCAAACATTAGTGTATAGTGCAGAGTGCGTTCACTCCATCAGAGGCTACCGATATCGGTGAGGAACAACTTTGGAACGAAATCCTCGTGGGCGAGCTGATAGAATCGCCCAAAATAAAAAAGGTTCAAAACATCAACTCAATAGGTTTATTCGGGTTGTTATTTCAGGACGGTTCAAAAACAATTCTCTGATTGCGCAGAACTACATGTGCAATTGCTCTAAATCCTGAACTGCTTTCTGAGAGTTCTAGAACTATCAGCGTTTGCAAAAATTCGAACGCTACTTTTATTCCTAACCTAACCTTACTTCCAAATGATATTGTTCGCCACTTGTCAGTGAATTGTGATTTATTCTCAAAAACTCCAGTAAGAATCCAACAAAAAAGCCCAAAGGTACAAGGTTTTTTTCAGTAAAAAATATAAATTGTTATAGATTCAGGAATTATGTTTTAGATTCAGAAATGAATTACACTAAATGCCCGCAAAAATGTATGGAAGAGGACTCGGAAGTTTTTTACTCGAGAAAAAACATTAAAACTTTTAGAATTATATAAGTATTATAAAACAAAATGAGGCTCATGCGAAGTAAAAAATACGAAAAAACTTTGGGTGCTGGTAGCAAGGGATATTTCAAACGAATATGGGATCACCATAGCGGTGAATAAATGTGAAAATCCTTTTAAAGTACTGGAACGAAATTACAAAAAAGTTATTGATAATAATAACAAAACAGGCCGACGAAGGAAAATATTTGAATTTGAAAATGAAATGGATGACATTTTCCAGAAAAAAAATATTAATCCAGTTGTGCTTCTATCAAGCTCAAACCGAGTTTTAAATGCATCAGTGGAAAATTCCGAAGAACTAATTGTTTTAACAATCCCTGAAGAGCAGCCTTCATGTTTGTCGTATGGTAAGGATAACAGTGTACCAGTTTCTCAGGGTGTATATACACCAAAACGTGTTGAAGAAGATGATGATACTATTGTTCATAACATTGCGGTAACCCCAAGAGTGACACCAAATAATTCTTTAAAACAAAAACGAAAACGAGGACAAAGTCTAGCGTATACAAAACGAAATGACGTCTTGTTAGAAATGAAAAATAATCTAAAATCTTTTTATGAACAAAATATAAAACTAGATGAGGAACAAATTAAAATAGCAAAAAAAAAAAATTAGAAGACCGAGAGGAAAGAACGGCGATTGCCCGAGAATACTTGAATCATCTCAAATCACAAGTAAAGGAGTCTTAAAAGTGTATCGAGCCAATATTGATTGGTCCAAGGCTTAATGTGAATAATTATAATAATTAAATTAATTAATATACTAATTATATATTAATAATTAAAAAGAAATTAATCATTAATAATAAATTCATCGATCAATCGAATAATAAATTGATTGCAAAGTAACATAAATGTGAACATTTATGTTACTGGCTTACATAGCTTTTGTACCTGTTAAATAAAATAAAATTTGTCAAATAAAGCACAATTTAAGACTGAACGTTTTATTAATTGGTTAGTTAATTAATAATAAATTTGTTAAACATTCAAAATAGAAGCTACATAATTTTTATAATTTAAACCAATTTCATTCCTTTCATCTGGCACATTATGGTGCATTTCGTTTTCATCCTGCTCAAACTCAATTTCCATGTCTACTTGAGTGTCATCCATACATAGATTGTGTAAAACACAACAAGAACGTATGAAATGACAAATAAATTCAATGTTTCTGGATTTTAAATGATATAGCTGCCTAAACCTCTGTTTAAGAAGACCTATTATAGTGTGTTCAATTAGAACCCTACAGTGAGGGTTCACTGTAGAGTCTCCCGTATCTTTGTATGATGTTAAAAGATTTCTCAAACAGGGGTAAGCACTATCTCCCAGAATAATCCAGTCCTTACACCTTTCTGCCAAATTTTGAAATAGGTCTCGCTATTTCTGAATACCATCGCATCATGAACACTTTTAGGAAATCCAATAAACACGTCTCAGATTTTTCTTTGGCTATCACAAACAACTTGCAACTGTAAAAAACATATTATTTATGTTACCGAAAGTAGAAAATTAAATCTTACTTGAATAGAATAGAATTTTTTTCTATTAAGATAGGACTCCAAACAACAGAAGTGGTGTTTGAATTGTTTAGGTTCAAAACATCATTATTTAGGTTCAAACATTAGTGTATAGTGCAGAGTGCGTTCACTCCATCAGAGGCTACCGATATCGGTGAGGAACAACTTTGGAACGAAATCCTCGTGGGCGAGCTGATAGAATCGCCCAAAATAAAAAAGGTTCAAAACATCAACTCAATAGGTTTATTCGGGTTGTTATTTCAGGACGGTTCAAAAACAATTCTCTGATTGCGCAGAACTACATGTGCAATTGCTCTAAATCCTGAACTGCTTTCTGAGAGTTCTAGAACTATCAGCGTTTGCAAAAATTCGAACGCTACTTTTATTCCTAACCTAACCTTACTTCCAAATGTTATTGTTCGCCACTTGTCAGTGAATTGTGATTTATTCTCAAAAACTCCAGTAAGAATCCAACAAAAAAGCCCAAAGGTACAAGGTTTTTTTCAGTAAAAAATATAAATTGTTATAGATTGAGGAATTATGTTTTAGATTCAGAAATGAATTACACTAAATGCCCGCAAAAATGTATGGAAGAGGACTCGGAAGTTTTTTACTCGAGAAAAAACATTAAAACTTTTAGAATTATATAAGTATTATAAAACAAAATGAGGCTCATCCGAAGTAAAAAATACGAAAAAATTTTGGGTGCTGCTAGCAAGGGATATTTCAAACGAATATGGGATCACCATAGCAGTGAATAAATGTGAAAATCCTTTTAAAGTACTGGAACGAAATTACAAAAAAGTTATTGATAATAATAACAAAACAGGCCGATAAAAGAAAATATTTGAATTTGAAAATGAAATGGATGACATTTTCCAGAAAAAAAAATATTAATCCAGTTGTGCTTCTATCAAGCTCAAACCGAGTTTTAAATGCATCAGTGGAAAATTCCGAAGAACTAATTGTTTTAACAATCCCTGAAGAGCAGCCTTCATGTTTGTCGTATGGTAAGGATAACAGTGTACCAGTTTCTCAGGGTGTATATACACCAAAACGTGTTGAAGAAGATGATGATACTATTGTTCATAACATTGCGGTAACCCCAAGAGTGACACCAAATAATTCTTTAAAACAAAAACGAAAACGAGGACAAAGTCTAGCGTATACAAAACGAAATGACGTCTTGTTAGAAATGAAAAATAATCTAAAATCTTTTTATGAACAAAATATAAAACTAGATGAGGAACAAATTAAAATAGCAAAAAAAAAAATTAGAAGACCGAGAGGAAAGAACGGCGATTGCCCGAGAATACTTGAATCATCTCAAATCACAAGTAAAGGAGTCTTAAAAGTGTATCGAGCCAATATTGATTGGTCCAAGGCTTAATGTGAATAATTATAATAATTAAATTAATTAATATACTAATTATATATTAATAATTAAAAAGAAATTAATCATTAATAATAAATTCATCGATCAATCGAATAATAAATTGATTGCAAAGTAACATAAATGTGAACATTTATGTTACTGGCTTACATAGCTTTTGTACCTGTTAAATAAAATAAAATTTGTCAAATAAAGCACAATTTAAGACTGAACGTTTTATTAATTGGTTAGTTAATTAATAATAAATTTGTTAAACATTCAAAATAGAAGCTACATAATTTTTATAATTTAAACCAATTTCATTCCTTTCATCTGGCACATTATGGTGCATTTCGTTTTCATCCTGCTCAAACTCAATTTCCATGTCTACTTGAGTGTCATCCATACATAGATTGTGTAAAACACAACAAGAACGTATGAAATGACAAATAAATTCAATGTTTCTGGATTTTAAATGATATAGCTGCCTAAACCTCTGTTTAAGAAGACCTATTATAGTGTGTTCAATTAGAACCCTACAGTGAGGGTTCACTGTAGAGTCTCCCGTATCTTTGTATGATGTTAAAAGATTTCTCAAACAGGGGTAAGCACTATCTCCCAGAATAATCCAGTCCTTACACCTTTCTGCCAAATTTTGAAATAGGTCTCGCTATTTCTGAATACCATCGCATCATGAACACTTTTAGGAAATCCAATAAACACGTCTCAGATTTTTCTTTGGCTATCACAAACAACTTGCAACTGTAAAAAACATATTATTTATGTTACCGAAAGTAGAAAATTAAATCTTACTTGAATAGAATAGAATTTTTTTCTATTAAGATAGGACTCCAAACAACAGAAGTGGTGTTTGAATTGTTTAGGTTCAAAACATCATTATTTAGGTTCAAACATTAGTGTATAGTGCAGAGTGCGTTCACTCCATCAGAGGCTACCGATATCGGTGAGGAACAACTTTGGAACGAAATCCTCGTGGGCGAGCTGATAGAATCGCCCAAAATAAAAAAGGTTCAAAACATCAACTCAATAGGTTTATTCGGGTTGTTATTTCAGGACGGTTCAAAAACAATTCTCTGATTGCGCAGAACTACATGTGCAATTGCTCTAAATCCTGAACTGCTTTCTGAGAGTTCTAGAACTATCAGCGTTTGCAAAAATTCGAACGCTACTTTTATTCCTAACCTAACCTTACTTCCAAATGTTATTGTTCGCCACTTGTCAGTGAATTGTGATTTATTCTCAAAAACTCCAGTAAGAATCCAACAAAAAAGCCCAAAGGTACAAGGTTTTTTTCAGTAAAAAATATAAATTGTTATAGATTCAGGAATTATGTTTTAGATTCAGAAATGAATTACACTAAATGCCCGCAAAAATGTATGGAAGAGGACTCGGAAGTTTTTTACTCGAGAAAAAACATTAAAACTTTTAGAATTATATAAGTATTATAAAACAAAATGAGGCTCATGCGAAGTAAAAAATACGAAAAAACTTTGGGTGCTGGTAGCAAGGGATATTTCAAACGAATATGGGATCACCATAGCGGTGAATAAATGTGAAAATCCTTTTAAAGTACTGGAACGAAATTACAAAAAAGTTATTGATAATAATAACAAAACAGGCCGACGAAGGAAAATATTTGAATTTGAAAATGAAATGGATGACATTTTCCAGAAAAAAAATATTAATCCAGTTGTGCTTCTATCAAGCTCAAACCGAGTTTTAAATGCATCAGTGGAAAATTCCGAAGAACTAATTGTTTTAACAATCCCTGAAGAGCAGCCTTCATGTTTGTCGTATGGTAAGGATAACAGTGTACCAGTTTCTCAGGGTGTATATACACCAAAACGTGTTGAAGAAGATGATGATACTATTGTTCATAACATTGCGGTAACCCCAAGAGTGACACCAAATAATTCTTTAAAACAAAAACGAAAACGAGGACAAAGTCTAGCGTATACAAAACGAAATGACGTCTTGTTAGAAATGAAAAATAATCTAAAATCTTTTTATGAACAAAATATAAAACTAGATGAGGAACAAATTAAAATAGCAAAAAAAAAAATTAGAAGACCGAGAGGAAAGAACGGCGATTGCCCGAGAATACTTGAATCATCTCAAATCACAAGTAAAGGAGTCTTAAAAGTGTATCGAGCCAATATTGATTGGTCCAAGGCTTAATGTGAATAATTATAATAATTAAATTAATTAATATACTAATTATATATTAATAATTAAAAAGAAATTAATCATTAATAATAAATTCATCGATCAATCGAATAATAAATTGATTGCAAAGTAACATAAATGTGAACATTTATGTTACTGGCTTACATAGCTTTTGTACCTGTTAAATAAAATAAAATTTGTCAAATAAAGCACAATTTAAGACTGAACGTTTTATTAATTGGTTAGTTAATTAATAATAAATTTGTTAAACATTCAAAATAGAAGCTACATAATTTTTATAATTTAAACCAATTTCATTCCTTTCATCTGGCACATTATGGTGCATTTCGTTTTCATCCTGCTCAAACTCAATTTCCATGTCTACTTGAGTGTCATCCATACATAGATTGTGTAAAACACAACAAGAACGTATGAAATGACAAATAAATTCAATGTTTCTGGATTTTAAATGATATAGCTGCCTAAACCTCTGTTTAAGAAGACCTATTATAGTGTGTTCAATTAGAACCCTACAGTGAGGGTTCACTGTAGAGTCTCCCGTATCTTTGTATGATGTTAAAAGATTTCTCAAACAGGGGTAAGCACTATCTCCCAGAATAATCCAGTCCTTACACCTTTCTGCCAAATTTTGAAATAGGTCTCGCTATTTCTGAATACCATCGCATCATGAACACTTTTAGGAAATCCAATAAACACGTCTCAGATTTTTCTTTGGCTATCACAAACAACTTGCAACTGTAAAAAACATATTATTTATGTTACCGAAAGTAGAAAATTAAATCTTACTTGAATAGAATAGAATTTTTTTCTATTAAGATAGGACTCCAAACAACAGAAGTGGTGTTTGAATTGTTTAGGTTCAAAACATCATTATTTAGGTTCAAACATTAGTGTATAGTGCAGAGTGCGTTCACTCCATCAGAGGCTACCGATATCGGTGAGGAACAACTTTGGAACGAAATCCTCGTGGGCGAGCTGATAGAATCGCCCAAAATAAAAAAGGTTCAAAACATCAACTCAATAGGTTTATTCGGGTTGTTATTTCAGGACGGTTCAAAAACAATTCTCTGATTGCGCAGAACTACATGTGCAATTGCTCTAAATCCTGAACTGCTTTCTGAGAGTTCTAGAACTATCAGCGTTTGCAAAAATTCGAACGCTACTTTTATTCCTAACCTAACCTTACTTCCAAATGTTATTGTTCGCCACTTGTCAGTGAATTGTGATTTATTCTCAAAAACTCCAGTAAGAATCCAACAAAAAAGCCCAAAGGTACAAGGTTTTTTTCAGTAAAAAATATAAATTGTTATAGATTCAGGAATTATGTTTTAGATTCAGAAATGAATTACACTAAATGCCCGCAAAAATGTATGGAAGAGGACTCGGAAGTTTTTTACTCGAGAAAAAACATTAAAACTTTTAGAATTATATAAGTATTATAAAACAAAATGAGGCTCATGCGAAGTAAAAAATACGAAAAAACTTTGGGTGCTGGTAGCAAGGGATATTTCAAACGAATATGGGATCACCATAGCGGTGAATAAATGTGAAAATCCTTTTAAAGTACTGGAACGAAATTACAAAAAAGTTATTGATAATAATAACAAAACAGGCCGACGAAGGAAAATATTTGAATTTGAAAATGAAATGGATGACATTTTCCAGAAAAAAAATATTAATCCAGTTGTGCTTCTATCAAGCTCAAACCGAGTTTTAAATGCATCAGTGGAAAATTCCGAAGAACTAATTGTTTTAACAATCCCTGAAGAGCAGCCTTCATGTTTGTCGTATGGTAAGGATAACAGTGTACCAGTTTCTCAGGGTGTATATACACCAAAACGTGTTGAAGAAGATGATGATACTATTGTTCATAACATTGCGGTAACCCCAAGAGTGACACCAAATAATTCTTTAAAACAAAAACGAAAACGAGGACAAAGTCTAGCGTATACAAAACGAAATGACGTCTTGTTAGAAATGAAAAATAATCTAAAATCTTTTTATGAACAAAAAATAAAACTAGATGAGGAACAAATTAAAATAGAAAAAAAAAAAATTAGAAGACCGAGAGGAAAGAACGGCGATTGCCCGAGAATACTTGAATCATCTCAAATCACAAGTAAAGGAGTCTTAAAAGTGTATCGAGCCAATATTGATTGGTCCAAGGCTTAATGTGAATAATTATAATAATTAAATTAATTAATATACTAATTATATATTAATAATTAAAAAGAAATTAATCATTAATAATAAATTCATCGATCAATCGAATAATAAATTGATTGCAAAGTAACATAAATGTGAACATTTATGTTACTGGCTTACATAGCTTTTGTACCTGTTAAATAAAATAAAATTTGTCAAATAAAGCACAATTTAAGACTGAACGTTTTATTAATTGGATAGTTAATTAATAATAAATTTGTTAAACATTCAAAATAGAAGCTACATAATTTTTATAATTTAAACCAATTTCATTCCTTTCATCTGGCACATTATGGTGCATTTCGTTTTCATCCTGCTCAAACTCAATTTCCATGTCTACTTGAGTGTCATCCATACATAGATTGTGTAAAACACAACAAGAACGTATGAAATGACAAATAAATTCAATGTTTCTGGATTTTAAATGATATAGCTGCCTAAACCTCTGTTTAAGAAGACCTATTATAGTGTGTTCAATTAGAACCCTACAGTGAGGGTTCACTGTAGAGTCTCCCGTATCTTTGTATGATGTTAAAAGATTTCTCAAACAGGGGTAAGCACTATCTCCCAGAATAATCCAGTCCTTACACCTTTCTGCCAAATTTTGAAATAGGTCTCGCTATTTCTGAATACCATCGCATCATGAACACTTTTAGGAAATCCAATAAACACGTCTCAGATTTTTCTTTGGCTATCACAAACAACTTGCAACTGTAAAAAACATATTATTTATGTTACCGAAAGTAGAAAATTAAATCTTACTTGAATAGAATAGAATTTTTTTCTATTAAGATAGGACTCCGCATCATCACTTGGGGCATCAATCCTAATGTGGCTTCCATCAATGGATCCAATTACATTAGGAAAGCGCATTTCTTCAAATTCAGCAGAAATTATTCTGCATTCTGCAGAAGATGGCCAAACTATTACGCTGTCAGATGTATTTGATAAATATCTTGCAACATTATCAATTACGCGATGCAAGGTGCTCGGGGACAAATCAAACCTATCCGCCACATCTCTAAATGAAGCCGCTTCGTTAGATGCAAACCATAAAAAGCTTAGAATACACTTTTCACTAGTAATTCTCTTGAACCCAGTATATTTTTTTGGATAGAATTCAGAATCTTCGTAATTAAGTTTCAATTTTTCAACTAATTTTCAGGAAACCCTGTACCTATATATTAAAAATATGAATTATGATAGTTATGTATTTTTTCATTAAAAACATTTACCTAAAATGTTGCACAAATTGTTCATCGCTGTAAAGAGGCACAGTAACCCCCAAAATTTTTTCAATTTTAGGGTTATCCCTTAAACAATTAGAAATAATACTTGTTGCAACATCTATGACAGCTTCAGTCTCCGAGTCTGATGATGAAGACGATGAACTTGATAACAATGTATCCATTACATTCATTTTTACGCAAGTCATTTTTACGCAACAGCGAGAATAAAAGTTAATAATATCAACAAACTTCAATACTCAACTAAAAACGCATCCAGGCATGCGTCATACGCGGTTCGATTTTGGTTCAAAAACAGTACTTGCCTTCGATTTGACAGTTCTTGATACGTTCAAAAATAGTTCTAAAATAAACGCGAACACTAAATTCAGAGTTCGAGAATGGTTCTGAATTTAATAAAATGAACCCGAACGGTCTGGTTACAACTGCGCACACTCTTGATAGTTCTGGAACAGTAATTGCAACAACCCGAATAAACCTAATGATTATAAGACTACGTCTGAATGTCGGATATGTTCTCAACGACATCACACGTTTTTACATTTCCAGACCGATCAACCTGATATTTCGCTTCCTTCCACTAGTTCCGCGCCGTCTTCGGACCATGCTTCAAATTCTCGTCAGGTTACTTCGTTTACTACGATGATTCCTGCCAAGTCTAGTTTTCTAACCCACAGGGAGTATACCCACTAAACCTCCATCACTCGGCAACTATAGACCATTTACTTCGGAACCGCCTTTCGGCATTACATCGCTGGCACTTCTGGAAAGCCTCTTCTTCAGTTTCAGCGCTTTGCTCTTTCAGGTTGCTAGAATCTTCACTTGTGAATTTCTTCGCAAGCTCGAACGACTCATTCTGCAATTGCAACAAATATTCCTTTGCTTCTAGCACTCATTCAAGAAACTGTTGCAGCTGCTTTTCACTCAACTGGACCAAATTCTGGGTGCCGCTCAACTTGTACCCTTCACCCATAAACAGCTCATAAATATCCATATTCTTTGTAAAAATAGCAAATTATTTGCGCAAACTAGCACTTCTAGTTTTCTCCTCCACTAGACTTTTTTCCAAATTGGCGACTTGTTCAACCAACTCTTGCTTATTCTCCAAAAGCCCATCATACTACTTGCATTTCGCTTTCCAATCGGTCCTCCGATACTTTACCCAATTTTCCTCCAAAATATCCAATTTTCCCTTCAGCCTATCTTGCTCAGCAATCGTGTCCCTCTGCGTCACAATGCGTCGATTTAAATTTTTCTGCATTTTCAGTACGATACTCTGTAGTTCTTTATTTCTATTATGCAGTTCAATCGTTGCACCTTGAAGCTGCTCGTTCTCCTTTGCCAAACTTGTAAAATCTGTGTCGAGACGAAGCTTTGCAGCTGCCAGCTGCATCCACGTATGCTTTTCTTGTGCGTGGATAATACAATACAACAAACCCAGATTTGAAGATTTTCAGTTTTAGACAGGCGAAACAAGAACAAAATGAATCAGTTGATCAATTTTATGCACGGTTATTAAAGATATCTAAAACATGTAACTTTTCGAACCGCAACGAAGAAATAAAGTCGCAAATACTGCTCAACACAACAAACGCGAGATTAAGAAGATTTGGTGTAACAGAAAAAACAACAGTTGAATCGTTATTAGCAAAAGGAAAATCATTAGAAGCAAATTAACAACAAGTAAAAAAATCGAAAATGCACAAAACACGAACATCAGTAATTGCAACAGATATTTGCAAACACAGGCGCGAACTCAATTTCAATTCAGCCAAAAATGCAGAAATTGTGGCAATCAATGGCACATAGATGGACGAGAGAACGGTCCAGCTAGCAGAATCAATTGCTTCAACTGCAACAAACAAGGACATTTTGCAAAAATGTGCATGAGCCAAACACCACGAAAAAACAACATAACGAACAAGTAAAATGTAAAACTTAATAAAACTTAATAAACCTTAATACACTTGGAAAATTAGGTCAAGTAGATTTGCAACAAGATGAATCAATCATATGTCCATAAAACACAAATGAACATTTAAAAACGTACGAAAAAAAATTGGGAGAATTTGAAAAAAACAACATCAACATAGAAGCTGAACAGTCATCGAAAGAAATGGAGAGTCACTTTTAAGTTATGAAATAGCACGTTTATTGCAACTTATACAGATGTCACTAGCTAACACGCTACAACCGAAAATTGAGATTTTATCAATACAAAATTTCCACACCTAACAAAAAGAGTTGGTAAATTGAATGCTTTTGAAGTCGTGCTCTACATAGATGAAAACATCCAACCGGTAGCACTTAAGTTGAAAATGAAAGAGATCTTCTATTAAACGCAGATGTAATTGAACAAGCAGAAGGACCTACACCACGAATTTCCCCTCTAGTACTGGTACCAAAACCAAACAGCCCAACAGCAGTGCGAATGTGCGTAGATTTGCGAGCAGCCAATGTCTCGATTAAACGAGAACGACACCTAACCCCAATAATTGAAGTCATAATACTATAATTGAACCATGGCAAAGTCTTCTCTAAAATTTAATCAAACGATGGAAATCATCAGCTAACACTATCACCTGAATCGCAAAGCATTACAATTTTTTACATTGACAATTGTCTATATGTTTACAAGCGTTTGAATTTTGGCATAAATGCAGCAGCAGAACTGTTTCAAAACTCGATTCGGCAAGTCTTGATGAACATACCTGGAGTTCTAAACGTCTGCGATGACATTCTAGTATACGGAAAAATGATCATACAATACCACAAAGCACTTCTGTCAGAACTGGAACAACTCAACAATGTAAATATAACAATAAACTACAAATAATGTCAATTTGGTGTGAAAAAATTAAATTCTATGAATATGTATTTTCAGAACAATAAGTTCATTGTGATAAAGAAAAATTCGAAGTAGTTGTAAACGCAAAATCGCCAGGAAACATTACAGAATTACGCAGTTTTCTAAGAATGTTAAATTATGTCAACAAATTTCTACCAAATCTAGCACGAAACACTAACGAATTGAAAAAATTACTCATCAAGAACGAAACGTTCCAGTGAACCTCCAAACACCAAATAACGTTCCAATGCTTAGTCACAATTAGAAAACACAACAAACCTCAAATATACATATGGTCCTATAGCTTTAGTATCAATCATTTCTCAAACAAAAGAAGACGGTAGTGAAGGTGGAGCGATCGCATATGGTAGTCGCTCACTAAATCCTGTTGAACAGCGATATAGTCAAATTGAGAGAGAAATGTAAGCTGTAGTTTGGGCCAATCGACACTTTCATATTTATATTTTTGGAAGCTATTTTGAACTCAGAATTACGCAGTTTTCTAGGAATGTTAAATTATGTCAACAAATTTCTACCAAATCTAGCACGATCATCTTCCTTCAGTGAGCATTTTGCAAAACCCAAAGTCATGTCCAAGTCTACGAATCGAACGTTTATGCATGAAAATCCAACAATATATTTTTTTTTTGTAAAACATCAGCACGAAAAATCAAACCTTTCTGATTACTTATCGAGAAACTCAATAGATTTACATAAGTTGAGTAACAAGAAATCCACAAAGTTAGAAGAATTATTTAATTTCATCATCAGCACTAGTTCACCAAACGCAATTGGAATCGAAGAAGTCCGACGAGAAACACAACTGGACGATACTCTGCAAGCATTATCTAAAGCTCTAAACTCAAACTACTCACCAAACTGGAATAATTCAAAGATACAGCCATTTTAAAAAATCAAAGTTGACATAACTGAAGCAAATGAAATCATGCTTCAAGGTAGAAAAATCGTACTTAAAGAAAGTCTCCAAACGGGATCGTTAGAACAAAACAGCTGCTTAGAACAAAAGTTTAGTTTCCTTTTGGTTTAATAAGATAAGGTTTGTTCGACTGAGGCATTAAATTCATCTCTTTTCGCGCAGAACTCAATGTCCAAGACCAGGGGGCCTATTCTCGAGTTCATACGAAATAAAATCGTGTACGACAAATTATAACGTATACAATATTTGTTGATTACAATCAAGCGCATAAATTAATTTTCATCTATTCTCGGTTTATTTTAAACGCATGCGGTATAAAAGTAAGCTACTCGATTACAAAACTTTTGTTTTACGTGTAGCCAACTGATTAGACCGAAAATAACTACAAATAGAACTAATGTTGAGGTTATGTTTTAATGTTGTCAACAAGTTCGCGACCAACTGTTACAAGTGTTATAATAGTTATTTATACAACAAGTAGCAAAATGTAAGTTATTTTTTCACAAGTCGTAAATTTGTCCAACGAGGCGTCAGCCGAGTTGGACAATACGACAAGTGAAAACATAACTAATTTTGCTCGTGTTGTATACACTATTTTTTGCAATTTTTAATTAAAATAAAAAAATATTAAAGATTAGTTAATAATCAGATGACAATCGGTTGCTTGATTCAAGCTTAATTTGTTACTAATAAGAGCAAACATTGATAAAACAATTGAAATCGCCCCATAGGAACGAAAAATCAAACAGCTTCTTTCACTTCGATTAATTCGATTTAATTCAAATCGAATAGAAGTGTTTGCTAACTCAAATTTAATGGAAATGTGGCTTATATGATCTTGTTTAGTTAAATAATCTTACAATTGTACAATTAATATTGTTAATAAATAAAACATTGCGGTTTTATAACTTTTTGCCACGCTTTTAGCAATTCTTAAAATAATGAAAAAAAGTAAAAAGAATGAAAAAAAGTAGAAAAAGAGTGAAAAAAGTCTTTTTTTCACGCTTTTTTTAGAACAATAAAAAAAAGAAGGCTGTTTCAATATCAAAAATGGCAACTAAAAAGATGTCATTTTAATCGCAAATTGCAAAAATATATTTAGATTTAATGGAAATAACAATGACTGATGATATTATAAGTTCTGCTTCAACCAAGAGAGGCAAAGTAGGTGATGAACAAAAAGCAATGTTAATTGATTGTTTGGAAAAAAAAATCAATTAAAAAGTGGAAAATTTACACCAACATTTACATATAAATCGTCTCAACAATGTTGGAAAGAGATTGCAGAAATGCTTAATGCTATTGGACCTTGTCAAAAAGATTGGAATCAGTGGCGAAAAGTAAATATATTTTTTTGTGATTACTGAATTAAATTGCTACCTAATTCTATCTATTTTCTAGACATGGCAAGATATGAAAAGTAAAGCAAAAGCAAAGGGTTCCGAAATAAAAAAGCATAAAGCTGGTACAGGAGGAGGAAAACCTTTAGCAGAACTTACATTGGCGGAAGAGAAAGTATTAAATTTAATAGGACCCGTTGCAGTAAGCGGCCATCCAAATACACCTACGTCAACTGTAACATTTAATTTTGGAAATGAGAATAATGAAACATCTGTTGAAACATTGCCAATTGATGAAAGTGTAGTAATTGAAGAGATACTTTTATATCCTGCTAAATCTGATTTGTCATTATCAACTACTGAAAAACTAGCAAGTAACTCAAAAGTTTTACAACCAATTCAAGAAACAGAGCTAAATATACAAATTCCTGAATATACTGTAGGAATTCTTCAACCATAGGTTTTGTTAAACGATATTGTTTTATAAAATTTGAATCACTTAAATCAAACGGATTATCTCGATGATGAAAACCGCGACTCGGTTGATTGGCTTCGATTTCAGCTTCTTATACATAGCTATTAAATTAATGATATCGTCATTGGCCATACTTATTATTATTTAACTATTAATAAACTAATAAAAACACTATAAAATACTACGTTAGATAAAAGACAAACTCTCAAAGTAACATCGCGGCGCATACGAACAAACACAAACGAGTGCTTTTTACCACTCTTTGCAAAGTGGTCGACAAAAATTGTACACAATTGGAATCGCACAGTTGGAGAATAGGCCTACTAAAATGTATGCGTAAAAACAGTAGTTTTGTATACAAAAATTAGTCGCATAGATTCGAGAATAGGCCCCCAGACGATGCTTTCCGTTTAGCGCCGATAATCTGACGGGGACAACTTAAGCGCTATTCACAGTCATCAAAAAATTATAAAACCAGTCAATTTAATAAAGTTTATAAATGTAAATTATTTTTCAAATTGTTTCAAAGATCACGTAGAACAACTTGATATATTTTGTTTTAATATTGAATATTAAATATTTAAAAGCAAAGGGATATAAATATGGGAAAAAATTTTACACCCACTCAGTTGGAGCTAATGACAAATCCCCGCAACAAAGTTCAAAAATGGGCTTCTGATGACATTGCAAGTGCCATTTCATTCCGATGTCTAAGTTTAAAAGCATATCGTTATGTAAAGGAAACCATGAAGATTCCTTTACCTGGCTGTCGACCCTTCGAAAACGGACATCAAATTTTGAAATGCTTCCTGGAATTTTGACAGACGTAATGGCGATAATGAAAGCAAAAGGATTGGCAAAAAAAGAGAAGCTAGTAACTCGAACGAAGTTTGACGAAGTTTATCTTTCTGATTAGTGTGAGTAGCGGGAAATGTTGGACAACCAGAAATTAAAACAAATTTAATTAACTGAAAGGTTTCGATTTATTACATAAATCTTCATCAGAGTCTACAAGGAAAAAATATAAGTCAATTGACAAAGTAAGATGAATTTGCAAACAATATGAGAAACAATGTAGAGTAGTAACATATATGAATACAGAGAAATAGCAATTTATTGTGAATAAACTTACCAATTAATTGTAAGTGAAGTTAAATTTTGTTCAGTCGACTGTTCTAGCTCTCCTCACATACAAGTACGTGTTTTTAATTGTTTGGTCTTTAAATGTTAATTTAATTTATATTATAAGTGTTTAATGTTTTTTATAATGTACTACGTCTTTTATAAACACCAACAACATTTGTGCATTCTCACGTACATGACTACAATCCACAACTACTTTTTCAACTTTAAACTTAACTCAAAATTTAACTTCACTTACAATTAATTGGTAAGTTTATTCACAATAAATTGCTATTTCTCTGTATTCATATATATTACTACTCTACATTGTTTCTCATATTGTTTGCAAATTCATCTTACTTTGTCAATTGACTTATATTTTTTCCTTGTAGACTCTGATGAAGATTTATGTAATAAATCGAAACCGGTCAGTTAATTAAATTTGTTTTAATTTCTGGTTGTCCAACATTTCCCGCTACTCACACTAATCAATAAATCTACTTTTGGACGTGATACTTTTTCAATTTATCTTTCTGACGCTATTGAAATTGATAAGAAACAGCAAAAAAATATGGACCACATAAAACTTGTCAAGTGGGATTTGTAAGAGGTTTACGAAGTCGTTGGTGCCAACCTGTCTACTGCGATTTTGATAAACCGCTAACTACCGACGTTATTCTGTCAGTTGTGCGTGAATTGTACACGAATGGATATACAGTGGTAGCATTTATAACCGATATGGGACCTACAAATATAAAAATATGGACCGCCCTTAATGAAGGAATAAAGGAAAGGCAACAATGCTATATTCCACATCCAAGTAATAGTGACTATAAAATATTTGTATTTGCCGACGCACCACACCTCATAAAATCAGCTAGGAATCATTTGTGTGATGGGGGATTTCATTTTGATGGAATTAAGGTTGGCAAATTCATGCCTCGAAAAATTGCTAGATCTAAATATGGAAGGAGATTTGCGTATAGCTTTTAGGTTGAGCCGTGCCCACATGACTGTTCAAGCAAGTGAAAGGCAGAATGTTAAACTGGCTACTCAAATATTTTCTGATACCAACGCTAAAGCCGTGGAATGGTGCGGTAAACAAGGAATGCTCGAAGATGAAAAATGGGAAGCCACTTCAAAAGTTCTACAATTATTTAATGAATGAGTGGTTCGACTTGTTTAACAGTAGGTGTAAATATGGAGATCATCCAGAAGCCCACGCATACGGAGTAAACTTACAGCAACAAAATGAAATATTGAGCAACATGACGGAATTTGTGACTAAAATGAGAGTGGGTCAGTGGTGCCAATTTAGCTATTTACGAGCTAGTTCTAGCTGTTTTTAATTTAAGTTGGCTTGTAAAAAATTGTTCTAGCTTTTTAGCTTCTTATTTAGATATTATTTTTTTTGTTTGGCTTATTTTTCATTCCTGCCAACATTAAAGTTTTGCAATTGGGTGTGCCCTTCTACTCTAGTCTTTTAGCCTTCGCTTCGACATTAACAGAGCGCAATATTTGCGCAACCGAGAACGTAGAGAGAGAGAGAGAGAGAAAGAGAGAGAAAGAGAGACGCACACTAGAACTAGACACTAGACTCTCTAGGGTCAAGTGTGTGTCTCTCTCTCTCTACGATCTCGGTTGCGCTTGCGCAAATATTGCGCTCTGTTATGCTGTTGTCGAAGCGAAGGCTAAGCTAACCTAACCTTAACATTTATAATAACCAGTAAATAAAACTAAAACTAAAGCAAAGGTAATTTAATTCCAAATATTTAAAAGTGTGCTGTTTTATTTACAATGCCTATTTTAGAAATATATTATGGGAAAAGTAAAAACGTCAAGTGGTAAGCTGCAATACTGTCAGAAGTTCAGAAAAGAATGGCTTCAACAAAATACCTTCAAGAATTGGTTGCGGGAATGTGCTGGAGATGCATCAACGGCTACCTGTAAATATTGCAATTGTCAAATTAAAGCGAAACTCTCGGATATAACCAACCATCTAAACACAAAATAACATATCAAGGCGACAGCTCCATTTCCCTCGACGTCTGCTTTTCATCAAACAACCTTAGAAACATCAAGGAAGTCGTATAAAACTGCTGCAGCCGAAGGACGATTAGCTATGTTTGTATGTAATCATTGTGCAATAATGTCAGTGGATCATTTAGGTTTATTGTGCAAATCATCTTTCGAAGATTTGGCAGCCAATCAATTAAAAATTCACCATACGAAATGCAGTAGTATTATCCAATGCGTTTTATATCATCATTTTCAACAAGATTTATTGAACTCAATACAATCTGGATTTTCAAAATATAGTTTGTTCCTAGATGAATCCACTGATATAAGTGTAACCAAATTACTGGGAGTGGGTATTAATTACTTTGACGGCACGAGAATTGTCTCTACATTTTTGGCTTTAATTCAATTAAATTCGTGTAACGCAGAAAGTTTATGCTGTGCAGTTAAAGAGACACTACTATGTATAAACTTCCTATACAAAATTTAGTTGGAATTGCAACAGACAATGTCAGCACAATGGTTGGGTCGAATAATGGATTGTTTGTAAAATTAAAACAAAATGTTCCAGATTTAATTTTAATAAAATGCGTATGCCACTCCTTACAGCTGGCTGTATCACATGCAGTTTCTGACACTTTACCCAGATCATTGAAATATTTGACTTCTGAAACAAACAACTGGTTTTCTAGATCAGCAGCGAGAAAAGATTCTTATAACGAAATATATCGAACAATTAATAATGGAAAAGACCCGAAGAAAATTGTTCAAACTTGCAACACAAGATGGCTTTCGATTGAATGTGCAATAGCCTCTATCTTAGAGCAATATATTGAATTAAAGTCACATTTTATGATTGTGCGACAATCAGAGAAATGTTATGCCGCTGAAATTTTATACAATATGTTTAATGACAAACAAATTTACGATATTTGTTGTTTCGGTGTGTTATGCGAAAATGTTATGTTATGCCGCTGAAATTTTATACAATAGACAAAACAAATTTACGATATTTGTTGTTTCTGAAGCCAGTCTTGGGTAGCATCCAACAGATAAACAAAGCGTTTGAGGCGAATAACGTTGATCCTCTAAAATTATTAAGTGATTTGGTTTTATTGGTTAATAGTATCGCAAAAATGATATTACTGCCGGGGCATAAAATTGATCTTATTAATAATAACAACATTGAGCCCTTTTTAGACAAACATCCATATCTTGGATTTGGGTTCGAAAATAAAGTCATGGAACTCAGAGAAAACCACAAAATAACTGAGGAAGTAGAAAATGCAATAAGATCAAGATGCGCAGATCAAGATGCGATTAATTTGAAGTATATAGCATAGTCTTCTACTACTCTGCCTAAACAGAGTAGTAGAACAGAGTTGTTGCGTTAACATTTATAGGTTACACAATTGTAAACACTACTCTGGGCACTACTATACATCTGTACAAACTTGTAAATAAAGCATAATTCATACATGTACAACATCTTAAAAAAACTGTATTTCATAAAATTAAGATTTAAATAAAAGTGATCCAAAATTGATATTTCTAAACGCAAAAATCTGTTAGGAAATCATTTTTAGTAATTTAAAAATAAGCGGAAATTTTATTTAAAACATCGGTTTCATTCAGTAAAGATCGGTGAAGCTTCGGGTATTGAGTTCACTTTTAAAATTAATTTTTCTCCCGCTTGCGCAGTCTGAGTAGTCGAACAAACCTTATGTATTTCTACCAAGGGTTCCCTGGAATTGACAGACTTTCTGAAAAGCTTATATGTTGAATGCCAAGTTTGCCAACAATTACCCCTGAAAATCACTTCAGCTCGTATTCAAAAATACCCATTAGAGCAAATAGACGTTGATTTTGCTGAGCCATTTCCTAAGGAAAATATTTACTAATAATTATCCATTTGTTGAAGTTGTGCCGTGTACTAAATTTGCATCAATAAAACCCAGTCTTAAAAAAATATTTTTAACGTATGGATTTCCTAAAACCTTACATTCTGAAAACAGACCACCATTCAACAGAGCTGAAATCAAAAACTTTTTAAACTACTTCAACATTAAACATGAAACGATTACACCATTATGGCCGGAAGCTAATGAGAAGTTAGTCAAGACTGTAAAAAAATCTTTAATCGCAGCAAACCTTAAAACCCAACATTTTGATTCTCAACTTCAGGAATTTTTGATGAATTACAGAAGCACTCCGCATGCTCCCACAAACAAAACACCGTACCTGTTGCTTTCAAAAAAGAAATGAAAAATTTTGTGCCTCAATTGGAAAACGAACCAAACATTACGAAAGAACAAAGATGCCAATCAGAAGGGAAACAAAACCACATGAATTTCAAGTTGTGGATTTGATCTTACGTAGGCAATCAAAACGAAATATTTTAACACCGTTCTACGATCCGAAACCATACACAATCAAGAAATTTTTTGGAACATGAATTATTGCGACCAAAGATGGAGAAAGAATTACCAGATACTGTTCATTCTTCAAACGATTCATGTTGCTAACTATTGCTGAAATCTCAAATCCCTTTTCCAACATGTCAAACAATCCTTCAAAAGTACAAAACACTCAAAGCACACTCATATAAGGCAAAATAGATCATACATTAGAAGCCAGAGAATCTAATACCCAAGCAGTAGTAAAGCCCACTGAATATTTGGTAGAACCTTACACCACAACAGGCAATGAAGTACCTGAAATCCAAGCAGGTCCATCAACACAAGACCAAGGAGGCTCTGAAATCACATCTAGAACAGAGAGGCCTACACGCGAAGTCAAAAGACCTCAACACCTAAGAGATTTTTGGATCATGGGCGAAGAGAGAAATCACAATGAAGTAGAAAAGGGAATGTAACATCCAGTTATTTCTGTTGTTAAAGGACTGCAACCAACGATACACTACCGCCGAACCACAACTGTCAATTGTCAATTGCAATAGATTCAATTCAATACCACTTATGTTTTAATTACAATCATCTTATGTTATAATCACAATCATCCATTTAAGCAATAGAGTAATACGTTATTTGTAATCAATAATGTGTTTGGTGTTTTCCAAACATTACAATTGTTTGTTGGGCAGAGACTTTGTAGCTAATCCCGAGCGAGATAAATATTTCTTTTATTGAAAATAATGTTATCGTAACTGTTCGTACTGATGAATCTGTTTTGTCCAATGCTCGTAATATCATGCTGGTCGATGTAGGTGACGATAAGAACAATACTTTAAATATCAATGCATTTATTAGTGCAGCTGATCCACTAAAACTGAATAGAATGTATGAGGTTGAGTACTTGCATCCAGAGCGTAATGTTGAACCCATGATCGACTTTAGTATGACGATTGAGTTGGAAAAGAATCATAAAAGTTTTTTTATAGGCCGCGTAGATTGGCTTATCAGGATAAGTTAGAAGTAAAACAAATTGTACGAGAATGGATATATAAAGGTATAATACTAAAAAGTTAATCTCCATATTACTCACTGTTTGGGATTTGAATTTCGAGCTTGAAAACCTGGGTGCACAGTGTAGGGGTCAACAAGAGTCGGAACCGGCCGATTAGAATAAGGGATAAGGTGTATGCATTAGAAAAATGGCAATGTGAACGACTAACTGTTCACATCATTATCGTTGTTCATTAATTTTTAAGAATTTAACAATGTTACTTTAATCTACTTGAGTTCAACTTTGTATGTGTGCAGTAAACTAACTCAACTAATTGTCTTGTATGTCGAGATAATCAATCGTTCTTGAATAAATTAGTGTAAAGTAGTGAACACGTAGTTTTTCTTTGTCTGAAGAATTGCCCTGGTAGCTGAAGTTTCAGCTACGAAACCACTCCTCAACACTCACCAATTGTGTTAGTAAATAAGAAAAATGGTTCAAAACAACTCTGTGTAGACTTTCGCAATTTGAATAAGATCAAAGTAAAAAATAGATTTTCGTTGCCATTGATCGATGATCAATTGGATCAATTACGAGGAAAATTATATTTTGGTAAGCTAGTCTTAGTTGACGCGTTTTTTCATGTATCGATAGCTAAAGAATCTATTAAATTCACTTCATTCGTGACCCCGGGGGGGTCACTATGAATGTCTTTCGGAGTTTGTAATTCGCCCTAGGCATTTGCGAGATTTGTAAATGAAATATTTCATGATCTGGTTGATAGTGGCAAAGTATTAATTTATCGTGACGATACTATGATTGCAACCGTTATGGTAGAAGAAGCAAACATTAAAGAACTTTCAATGATAACACCAAGGTCTCTAATTGTGTTCAATATTTCAAGTTTCTGTCCATCAATAAAGTAAGAAGTTAAGTCAGCCCTCCCTCTGTAAAAGTACATATGCTTGCATTTTTCGATATTAAGCGACATTTGGTTTAAGCAACACCAATCGAAAAGGTTATCGAAATCTTTCTGAAGCAACATATTACATAAAACAGTAGGAGGGCCAAGAATAACTTGATATCGTCTGCAAACAGCAAGATGTTACTATGCTTAATTACGTTACTATTAATGAGTTAACGTCATTAATAAAAACATTGAACAACAATGGGCCCAGGTGCAACCCCTGAGGAACACCAGATGTTACCGCAATTTCATTGGAATGTAAATTTTTAATTCGTACAAATTGTTTGTGATCTGCCAAGTAAGATCGAAGCCATTCAAGTAAGATTCCACTAACACCAACTGACGCCAATTTCATCGATAGAATTTTGTGAGAAACCTTGTCAAATGCCTTGGAAAAATCAGTGTACACAGAGTCAACAACAAAGCCCTTGATTAATGCTTTAGTAATGTAGCTTTCATACTGCAACAAGTTAGTAACAGTCGATCGACCTTTACAAAAGCCATGTTGAGACTTATGCACTATTCCCTAAAAAATTCAAAACAAGCTTGAGGTTACTATCGATTTCAATAGTTTTGGAATAGCAAACAATATTGATATTGGCCTATAATTGCTAATACAAGATTTGTTGCCTGATTTAAAAACTGGTGTTATGTAAGACTTTTTTCATATGTTCGGAAGACGATATATATATATACAAACAAGATATTAAATAACAGCCAAAGAGATCTTGAAAAAGCAAACGCACATTTTTTTAATAGTATTCGTGGAATACTATCAGTTCATTAATTTTTAGGCAATAATACCGTTAACAGTCATGTGCACCCAACACATGACTATTGAAAAATGTAAGCTCGGTAATGTTAGTGAAACCAACATTAGATGGTGAACCAGACTGGAAAAAACTAAATCAAGTAAAACGTTGTTTATATTTACTATTGTGTTTAGCTGAAATAAGTTTACCACTGAAAATGTTTCAATAAGTGATGTCACATAAGTGGTGTACTGAGTAGGTGCTATTCCCAGCTCATCATTGTTACACGATATATGATGTAAATTATAATCACCAAATAAAAGCGTTGTGCAGTTGTCGTGAACGTTCATTATAGTGTTAACAGAATCACTGTGCGCTGTGTATACCTGTTTTCATGAAGCTGGGGGGATATATGCCGCACACAAAAGCTACGAATTTGATTGGTACCTAATGTTAATCCATAGTTCATCTATTGATTAGGAGGTATTTGTGCTTGTGATGCTGGAATAGACTAAGTCTTTACGCACTAAAAAGAGAACACCGCCTCCACGTGTTTTCCCAGTAGAAAGTACATCACGATCTTTTCTGACGACAAAATAATTTGGCAAGCTAAGTTCAGAATCACTAAAGTCCAGAGAGGGCAAAGTTTCCGTTAGAATGATGACATGGTAATTACATAACGATACTGTTTGGCAGAGAGTTTTAAGCTTAGTGCGTAGACCACGAACATTTTGGAAATAGATTATCAAATTAGAGAACAGGCTGTTTAGGTTTGAAGACGTAACGATAGTCGGGTTTAAACATCCCAAGCCTATCAACAGATCGTTTGATATTAAACCTTCCGACAGTGACTGCATTTGGCCAAAATTCTGCGTTACGTACTTGACAAATGTAGTAATTAACATAATTTAATTAGAATAAATAAACAAATATAGTAATACATTCCCAACAAATAAAACCTGTTCTACCTCAAGCATTGTTCGGTTTCTGCTCCATTTGTTTTGTCTGTTTTTATGTTTTAAAAGTTCAACACTTTAGAATTGTATCGACAAACTGTTCAAATATTTGTTGTGAAAAAGGTTACGACAGTGCAATTTTTTAGTGGTGCCGAGTTTTTTTTTGACGATAGCAAAACCTCTGACCTCCAGTCGTTTCGATACTGTCCTTCGCACAACCAACTAAACTTCTCTACAAATAATTTTCGGCCTAATTTGAAACCCTTTTAATAGATGAGTAATTATTAGGTATTTCTCGAATAGTTCCGTTGCTTAAATTATTCTTAGCTTCTAATCCTTCGAAAGCTAGCCGCGCTGATAATTGTGAGATTGGCTCATCGGGTGTCTCTCCTTGCTTCCATCCTTTTTTTCAAATCACAGTGTGTCATTCTTTTTTGCTAAACAGCTTTTCTGCCAATGTTTCCACAAACCACGTGGAACTACAGCTAACGATCAACGGAACTAACACCGTGCTTCAACAAGTATGCATGTATAAACAAATTAATGAATTCAAAAATGTTTTTAATTCTATAGAAATGTATTAATAATAATGCATATACATAATATCATTCGCCAGGATTTGAAATTCTTCCATTAAAAAGAACTAGTTTTTTATTAGATTGTAGAAGAATAATAAACGGATGATCAGCATGGAAAGTTTCTGGAGGTGGTGGTAAAGAATAAAGCATAATTACCATACCTAGAAATAAATAAAACATTTTCAAAGTAAAGTTTATTTTCACAAATATAAAATAAAATATGCGTTTGAACAAATACTTTCTTAGATTAAAAAAAACGCAGTCTAGTAAATTACTAATAAATGTTATAAATTATGAGTAATAATAAATGCATTTTCTTATTAGTAGTTTATTATACAATGATAACATCAAAAAATATAACATGTTTAATATTATTTTATAAATATAATATTTTCTCTAAGAAGCTTATAATATTTTCGCTATTTATGTTGGACTTGTATTTGAAGTGCATATTTATCACATGTGCGAGGAAATTTAGTGATAAAACATAGTAGAGTCCAATTACGTCACAAAAGAAAATGTACACTTCTTAAAAGTTAAGTACACTTGACTAATAAATTACATTTTCCAATAAATAACCAATTTGTATTGATTGCTTGTATTACCTGTTCTTCCATGTTACATTCGAAATTATGTATGAATTAACATATTTGTCAAGTGCATTTAAATTAAAAACAATATCGTTTCATTATTTAAATTGGGAAATTCTTCCACCAAATAATATGTCAATAACTTCGCGGCCCTTTTTCGTAATAAGTTTAAAAACAAATGGATGGTCGGCTACAAATTCTTGTGGCAATGCAGGAATCATTGCGCAAGTAAATCCCATAATCATACCTGATAAAAGTAATAAAATTTAATCAAATACCAAATTACATTATCCATCAAAATAAACGACAAAGAAACGTAAACAATTTACAATCACCATATGATAATTAATAAAATTTTGTAAATAATATTTTTGTATTTCTGGAAATACACTGGCAAATTTTAGACTATTTTTTGAAAAAGTAAAGTGTCATTTTAATTCTTTACAAAAATCAAATATTATTTCACGCAAAAATAATATTACTAATCACATTGTCGTCAAAAATGAAAAAAAAAGTTACACCTTGTTTATCAGTATCGCTTGGTTACTATATCCACTTTAGTTAATAAGCCAACTACGATTTAGAAAATAATTGGATTTATTTTTATCCAACTTCATTGAAAAAAGTGTACTTGTATCGGGGGTAAATGCAGAAGAGATACATTTTATCGGATAATTTTATTTTAATACGAATGGTTTGTTGCTATGGAAATAACTCGAGCATTAGTTTTTACTCGTTCATTATTGTTTCTGTCAATTTGAATACAGTATTGATTTGACTTTTATTGACAAAAAATTATCTCCAATATCTTGTTATGGAGCCAAATCAAAATACAAATACAATTGAACCGAGAGAACACTGTGCAGATTTCTTGGAAGTGGATGGACATCATCAACAATCTTATGAATCAGATAAGACATCGACTTTAAATTCGATTTCCATGATTGAGGATAATATGGGTCAACTTAAAAATTCGAAGATTGAAAAACAAAAACGGTACGCCGAATGCAAGGTTATAATCGAATAAATGGAGAGAACAGTGGAATCTCTCAGTGGAAATGATGGGACTGAGACTCTAAGTGAGGGTTGTTCGTTTGATAATGGTACTCCTCAGCGTGAGACTGCTGTTGAAAAACTCGATAAAAATTATGATAACAACCCGACATCTGACCACTCTTATAATTACAAATCATTATGTTCCTCTTCGACATCCGAGGATTTGCAATACCCAAATATCGCACATGAGAATTGGGAATCCGACAATCTTGCAAAAACAAGAGGAAAACACGACCGCGAAGCGGGAGTGTTTTTCTCTTTTGTTATTTCCATAGCAACAAACCATTCGTATTAAAATAAAATTATCCGATAAAAATTGTATCTCTTGTGCATTTACCCCCGATTAATAAACACCTCCGTAATGATTTACAGAGGTGTTTATTAATCCACTATCTTTATGATTTAATAACAACGTTATTAATATCAACAATTTAATAACAACGTTAATGTGCGATTGCAATATATGTTTTTATTACAACTTTAACATTTTTATTACGATCATAACAAATTTTAACAAGTCATAGTTTGGAAATTGGTAGAAGTTTAGTTGATATTAAAATATGCAGTACTTTTTGAAGAAGTTTATATTAGCCGTTCCTATAGAGAAGCTTTTTTACAGTGATTGTGACAAACAAACTATTAAATATATCCTTTATGTCAATTACAAAAATGTTGTGGCTTTCCTATTATGAAATTGGATAAAATCAGGTTTAGCACTTGTGAGTATTGTCATTTAGTCATTCATTTGATTGGGGCCCTCGCCTACGGCTCGGGCGTCCAACTTACAGACTAATGAATTAATGACAAACTTTACTCACTTGTACTAAAAATAGCTATTTGTGATTCTAACTGGGGCCTATTTCATATAGTTACTTTGCAACTTTTCAATTGATTTTTTGTTTCATAAAAACTATTTTTGAAAATTTGAAAAGTGAAAAGTGCACAATAGAAAGTACAACAGTCAAGTTTCTGTTTCATAATCATTTTTTAAAAAGTCTAAACATCAAAGTTACATTGCACTTATCAAATAAATTGCAAAAATTTTTTTATACTTTGCCATTGAAAAAATGAGCAAACGTTCAATTGCAAATCAAAAGAAATTAAGTTTGTTAGTTAGTACTAATTGCTGAAAAAATAATGTTTTGTTTGGAAACTTCAAAAATATAACTTTTAACGAAAAGCAATTGGCATGGGAAGAAGTTACGGAGAAGGCAAAAGCCTTAGAATTAGCTACAGTGAATCGAGACTGAACATTTGCTAGAGATAAGCTTTTTGGCTTGTGGAAAAGCCGCACTATAGCTAGTAAGTAATTATTACCACATATTACAACTTTATTTAAATTGAAATAAATTTTCTTTAAAATTTAATATTCACATATTTAAACTCTCTTTAAATTGATAAAATGAGTCAAATTTTCAAAATTAATACGAGCTTTAAAATTTCTGCGAGGCAATTCTTCATCATCACTATCGTCACTGGAGAAAAATATATTGTACCGCAACATTTTGAAAATTAGTATTAAATATTTAACAGCAAGCAATTATATTTGAATAATATGTTTGAATTATGTAATTTAAAATAAATAACTGTCACAAGCAATGTTGTCAAAAAAATTGCAAAGTGCAAAGCAAAAGTTTAAAATTTGCAAAGTTAGTTAAACTATTATATAAAACAGAAAGATAAAAAACTCAGGATACTGAACTCCAACAAATCCTAGATAAGAAAATACAAACCAGTCTAAATGTACGCCAAATACAAATACCAAACTCGGCGATGCAAATTCACCAAGAAATACTTGGACTAGAGAGTATTTTTTATCAATTTTCGTTTGCCAAAGCACGAAAATTGATTATAAAAATTTGTTAATTATCATAGACCGTTTCACAAGATGGCCAGAAGACATTCCATTGAAAGAGATCACGGGAGAACAAGTTGCCGAAGCATTGAGTAGTCATTGAATAGCTCGCTTTGGAATTCCAGTCCGAATAACTACTGATACAAAACAGTTCTACTGAAGAGTTCAGTTCGAATCCAACTTATTCCGAAAAACTTATTCGTCAAGAATACTCGGTGTTAAATTGAAATGCGCTACTACAGCTGCACGGAGTAGCTGGTGAACTGAAACTATATTAATCACCTTGAGGAATATTTTGAAAGAAGATGGTGTACAAAATTAAAACTTATAGGAGATTTCTTTACCATTTCAACAGCACCTTATAATGAACCAGAGTTTGTTCACAAACTCCGGCAATATCTATGCCAACTCACATTCACTTATCTTCATGTGACCACACCAAATAACTGGTCTTCATTCAACCAGATTTACAACATAGTTGACACGTCTTCTTTTAACAGACTCTGTTAAACCACATTTAACACCACCATATCAAGAACCAAATAGAGTAGTGAACCGTCAGGAAAAAAATGTTGTAATCGATCAAAAAGGCAAAGAAGAGAAAATTACAGTAGATAGATTGAAACCTGTATTCTTGCCAGTCGACTACCAAATTGCAGAAGGACACTCATGCGCTATCATCGAAGCTGAATCTAAGATTCAAGCTCTCCACAACATAAAAAAGCTTCGTTTCGCTGTTCTTATCGGTTAGCCCACGGCGATCACATAGTAGGTATAGTGACCCCGCAATCAGAAAGTATTGATAGTAATAAAAATAATTCAAATAAACTGAAGAAGATGCAGAAGATGCAGAAGAAAATTAAAGGAATAGAAGAGATGACTTCTGATTGACAAAGCCGTTCAAAAAGTCAATCTCAGGCTCGTTCGCGGGCTCATTTTTCAAGAAGGTCGCCTGATAGTTACTCTCGATTACGATCGCCTATCAGACGATTTATTACCGTTGGCGTGGTAACTGGTACCTCACCAAAGGCTGATCCAGATCCGCCGCAGTCTCCACTTAACAATCGATTCGATACACTGCTAATTTAAGTGATAAAGAGTTTTCGTTCAAGGTAAAAGGTATATCATGTTTTAAGTTATTTGTCTTAAGTTATGCACTAGTTGTTAACAAAAGACTATTCAATTATATATCCTGTTCGCTTCTTGACGGTCAGTTTGTATTCAATATAATTATAGTTATCTTATTCAATATATTTAAAAAATCAGACAGATGTCATAGAATGCTTCTTATTCCCAGGGAAGTTTAATGAGTTTATAAAACCAAAGGACTAAGCTAGAAAATTATAATACTGTTTTAGAGCTGCTTTCTTCAAGACCAAATTTCTTGGGGTCAAAATTGATTTAAAAGATTACTCTGTTGAACCTATATATAAATCTTATAAGAAGTATTTTCGTTTTAACTTTAGACCGAAATTATTCGGATATAGTTGTTCGCCATTTAACTTATAAGTATGGCGCCATTTGTGTTTACCAAACTCTTAAAATGGATTATGTCGTATTTTCGCGATCGTGGTTCTATATCATTATTTATTTGGACGACATTCTCATAATGGGAGTGACATATGCGCAATGTTTAACAAATATTTCAGTTACATGCAAAATTTTAAAACAATTAGGTTTCGTTATTAATTATGAAACGAGTCAGATAATCCCATATAGTAGATGCAAATATTTAGGATTCGTTTTTGACACTGTTTCTATGACCATGGAACTTACTTCTGACAAAAGAGACCGACTTAAATGTGCCGAATTAAAGATTTTATTAAACTAATATTGCATCAAATGAACTAATATTCAGTTTGGATTGTCGGTTCGATTTTTTATAATTGAATTTATAAATTTGGGAAATTGTTTGCATAATTTGGCTAAGGAATGTGTGTCTTGTTATCGAGCAGCGCTGATTAGCTGAGTTTGTCTCACACAATTTTTGTATTGAAAGGTTCGTTAAGTAGGGACGCATAATACCATGTTTTTTTAAATCTCTATGACATTGCAAATCCAAGAAACTAAAACTTAATTTCGGTTCGCAGTAGTGTTTTAGTCAGAACATTTTTACTAAAGAGAAGACAAATACAAATTCCAATATACTGCATTCAGTATTGCAAACTCTAGAAGAAAAACGGGGTTTTGTAAGACAACATCGTTTAAAGAAGATCTTCATATAACCAACATTTGGTCCATCAAAGCCGCATCTTCAATCATTTGTTTCAACCACAAACTAGCTATAAACAAAATACCAGGAGTGAGTCTCTTTCCTTTTAATTTTCACTGGTTTAAAGCTCTGTATTTATACTGTTTATAGTGTTTCGAATAATTAACGTACGGTCACAATCTAACCTAAGAATGGCAAATGAAAAAGGTTTATCTAAAAAACAAAGTTGCATAAAAGCGCGAATAACGGGTTTTGGCACTTCAATGTTGAAGGCGATAAAATGACTAGGCGTGTACTTTAACCGGTACATATCTATGGGGGTTCACGTCTGTAAGGCGGTAGAAAAATCTGAGAAAACCAACAAGAGCCTGAGCAGAATATTGCCGGACCTGGAAAGACCCTCAGCGACAAAGCAGAGGATCCTGGACTAGGTTGTGTATTCAATCGTCCTGTACGGAGCGTCAATCTGGAGCTATGCGCTAAAACACGCAAAATACAGACATGCTTAGCAGCCTGCAGGAAAACTGTGCCTAAGAATATTCTCAGTATATCGTACATATATCGAAGAAAATGCTGGTGAAACTTTCATCCCTTAAAAATAAGCCGTTCTTGGCTTCAGCTACTTCGAAAGCTATCCGCGCTGCTATGTGTGGGATTGGCTCATCCGGTGTCTTTCCTTGTTTCCATCCTTTTTTTTTCTAATCAGAGTGTGTCATTCTTTTTTAGTTAAACTGCTTTTCTACCAATGTTTCCACAAACCGCAAGGAATTACAATTAACGATCAACGGAACTAACACCGTGTTTTAACAAGTATGTATGTATAAACAAATTAAAATTCAAGAAGGTTTTTAATTTTATAGAAATGTATATATAAGTATTAATAATAATGCATATACATAATATTATTCGCCAGGATTTGAAATTCTTCCATTAAAAAGAACTACTTTTTTATTAGATTGTAGGAGAATAATAAACGGATGATTAGCATGGAAGGTTTCTGGAGGTGGTGGTAAAGAACACAGCATAATTACCATACCTAGAAATAAATAAAACGTTTTCAAAGTAAAGTTTATTTTCACAAATATAAAATGAAATATCTGTTTGTACAAATATTTTGTTAGACTAAAAAAATGCAGTCTAGTAAATTTCTAATAAATGTTATAAATTGTGAGTACTAATAAATGCATTTTCTTATTATTAGTTTATTATACAACGGTAACATCAATAAAAATTAACATGTTTAATATTATTTTATAAATATATATATTTTCTCTAAAAAGCTTATAATATTTTCGCTATTGTTGGACTTGTATTTGAAGTGCATATGTATCACATGTGCGATGAAATTTAGTGATAAAACATAGTAGTCAAATTACGTCACAAGAGAAAATGTACAATTCTTAAACGCGTTAAGTACACTTGCCTAAAGTATTAAATTTTCCGATAAATAACAAATTTGTATTGATTGCTTCTATTACCTGTTCTTACTTATTACATTCGAAATTATGTATAAATTAACATATTTGTCAAGTGCATATAAACTAAAAACAATATCGTTTCATTATTTAAATTGGGAAATACGTCCACCGAATAAAATGTCAATAACTTCGCGGCCTTTTTTCGTAATAAGTTTAAAAACAAATGGATGGTCGGCTACAAATTCTTGTGGCAATGCAGGAATCATTGCACAACGTAATCCCAAAATCATACCTGACAAACAAAATAAAACTTAATCAAATACCAAATTACATTATACATAAAAAAAACGACAAAGAACGATAAACAATTTACAATCAGCGAATGATAATTAATAAAATTTTGTAAACATTTTTTGTACTTCTGGAAAAACACTGACAAATTTAAATCAATAAATCAAACAATTTTCAAAAAGTAAAGGCAGTTTTTGAAAAGGTAAAGTCTCATTTTAATTCTCTAAAAAATACAATTTCACGCAAAACTTTAAACGTAGTTTCTTAAAACAAATTACTTGTCACATTGTCAGAAAATAAAAAAAATTACAACTTGTTTATCAGTATCCCTTTGTTACTGCATTCTCTTAAATTAATAAGTCTAAGATGATGTAGAAAATCTTTGAATATATTTTTTATGATTCTAACTGATCTGATAAATAATAAACTATCACAAAATAAACTTCGTCTCAAGCGATTAATCACCCAAGGTAATTAAATACTCACTTTGGTTCCTTATTGATATAAATATAAGACTTTTGCATATCCCGCAAAACTAAACGCGCCTCATCTATCATTCCTACGTTTGGAACAAAAACCTTAAGACTCAACCTTTTGCTATGACGTCAGTTTATCTGAGTGGTCATTAGCCCAAGTGAGTCATGCAATCATTGTAGCGGATTTTTTAGCATATTTCAATATTCAAGATGACATATCCAAGCAAAAACTGACCGATTCACTATTCAGTAACTTCAATATTAAAATCGTGCATATGCCGAGACTGCAACCTTCCGGAAATTAGAATAGGGCAAAAAGACAACCGTTGACAAGCGCTCGTCAAAGACCAAATTCATTACAAAGCATCGACGCTAGTACAGACATTGACGATATTTTAATTGCTTCGAGCAACGAAGAGGAACACTTTCATCACGGACGTTAAAACAACTAAGAAGATTTTTGGGTATGGTAAGATCGGCGGAGGTTCCAAAAGTTACACACGCCACATTCTTTGACAGAATTACTGACTAATCTAAAATCAAAGAATCAGCCAATTAATTTGGATCAGAGAGCCACTGTAGCCTTTCCTGAACTGAAGGAACAATTAACCTCTGCTGCAGAATTAAATTTTCCATCATATCATCGGACGCTTCTGGTGTAGCACTGGGAGGCGTGCTTCAACAACACCCGATGGTAAAACCCAACCAATTTCATTTTTATCGAGAAAATTATATTCGGGTTATACACCAGAGCGCATGTATAACCCTATCGGAAAACCCGATGTTATTGACTTATTGCAATGTTAAACATTTTCGTAATTTTTTACATGGTAAAGAATTCTCATTCTCATTCTCATTCTCGCCGTTAATTAATGCATCACACAAAAAAGCAAAAAGTACTCACCAAAACAAGAGCGATAGTTAAACTTCATCAGCCCATTTACTACCAAAATAATATATGTGAAAGGTTCCGAAAATATAATATTTGATACATTATCTAGACCAGAAATTGGTTTGATAGAAAATTCCGAAATTGACTATAACCAAATAGCCCAAGAACAAACTCAGAATACTGAGCTCCAACATATCCTAGATAAGGAAATATAAACCAGTCTAAATCTACGCCAAATGCAAATACCAAACTCGGCGATGCAAATTCACTGTTATATGCCAACAAACAAAAATTCGTCCATAAATTCCACTATCATACAGAAAGAAAGTAAACAGAAAATTCCACAACGTTACACACCATGGAAGAAGAATCTCACAAGATTTAATAACAAAAAGCACGAAAATTCATTGGCATACCAAATCACCAGTAAAATATTTTTTCCTCCAGATGACAGATTTTCACACCACATAGAAACTTATACCATATCAAAATTATAGATATTTGTTAACTATAATAGACCGTTTCACAAGATATCCAGAAGCCATTCTATTTAAAGAGATCACGACAGAAAAAGTTTCCGAAGCATTTATTACTCATTGGATAACTTGCTTTGAAATTCCAGTATAAATAGCTACTGATAGAGAACGTCAATTCGAATCCAATTTATTCCAAAGTTTGTAAAGAATGCTCAGTGTTAAACACAATACAACCATTGCGTATCACCCTCAGGCTAATGAATGGCTTAGGCGAGAGATTTCACCAAAGATTGATGCGCTATTAAAGCTGCACTGTATGGCCGGTGGACTGACATCTTGCAAACAATATTACTCACCTTGAGAAATATTTTGAAAGAAGATGTAAAATGCTCGCCCGTCAAACTGGTGTACTGTTCAAATTTAAAATTTCCAGGAGATTTCCTCAACATTTCAACAGCACCATATAATGAACCAGAGTTTGTTCACAAACTCCAGGAACATCTATCCCAACTTACACCTGTACCTTCATGTGGCCACAGCAAACAACAGGTCTTCATTCAACCGGAGTTACAAAATAGTAGCCACGTCATCCTTAGAAAAGCCTCTGTTAAACCACCTTTAACATCACCATATCAAAAACCATAAAGAGTAGTGAGCCGTCGAGAGAAATATTTTGTAAGCGATCAAAAAGGCAAACAAGCAAAACTTACAACAGATGCCAGTCTCGATGCCAGTCTACCACCAAAATACAGAAGAACATTCACACGCTAGCATCGGAGCTGAATCTAAGATGCAAGCTCTCCACAACAGAAAAAAAGTTCGTTTCGCTATTCCTATCGGTAATCCCACCGGAAGGGGAGTAATATAGCAACACAGATAAAAAAACGCATATTTACTAGAAACCAACACCAATGACAATAGAAGAAAAAAAGGTAAAACTAAAAAGAAAACGCAGTCTACGTCCCCCCCTCTCTCTCTCTCTCTCTTAGAGACAACACGTTAGTAACGTCAATTTATCAATCCTAATTTTCATATGTAAAAATTCAGCAAAATTTGCATATATTTCGGATCATCGGACATTTTGTTAATTATTAATATAAGTGAGTATAGTGTATAAACAATTTATTGTTTTTATTTTGTGGGAAATCACTAAAGTACGCTGAACTCCAACAATACCTTAATTCCACAGGACTGTTAAAATTTTTAGTCTATTTGTTAAAATCTTTTAGAAAACTTTTGACAGCGTCTGGTGAAATATTGGTAGATTGATGGGTAAGAGTAAGGGCTCTTGGGATTGATATGTGCTACCCACCCTATAACCCTGAAATTGCCAAGGGGCATGAACAAGCAAAAATTTTCGACTGGAGCATTGTTTCCATTGTTGACACATTTCTACAAGTGTTTTCTACAAGTGTTTCTATTCAGTCTTAATGATGTAAGTGCAATAATTTTTCCAAAAAAAAAAATGTTTGATTTTATGATCTAGTCCGCTTCATCAATAACAATGCCAAAGGTGTGGAAATGTTGAAATATTTTCGAGTTATTCCCCAAATTTGCAACACGGATCGGACGCGTAGTTTGCTTAAATATACATAAATTTGAGCCAACCATCAATACATTTTTAGAAAATGCTCGGCTTGGCCAAATTGGATCGGACTAAATAATTATAATCATTTTTGAATTTGTCCTGAAACTTTCGGTCAAAGAAATTGAAAAGCTCTTAGGTTTGGCCCATGATAGTATTTTGGCATGGGTGCAATACTGCCGAGACGTAATGGCTAAAATCGCATTTCATGAATTCGATCAAGATAATTCGATGTAAGTCGATGAGTCGCATTTATTCAAAAGAAAATATTAAGTGGGCCGCATTTTGCAACAACAGCACGTTTGGGTTTTTGGAGGAGTCAGCCGGAAAAGTAAAACAGTTTTTGGAGTTATTGTTTCTAACCGGGGGCGAGACGAACTTCTGGAAAAAAAGCAACAATGTAATGCTCAGATAAATGGCGCGCATACAGAACTTGCCAGACTTTGCTTGCCGGTTTAGGACAGGTAAACAATTCCGAAGATTTCGATGAATGGGAGATGAACCACAATGAACCGCGAGATGAACCCCCAATTTGGGTTCCTGTAGACCGCTTTGGCCCAACTGCTTAGATAAGCACAGATAGAATCAGGTACCATACCCAAGCCATTGAAAGAAGCTTGCGCTCATTAAAAATGATTTTAAAACATTCATTCAGTGTCCAACTGTGATCAATTTATTGGAGAGTGGATGTACAGAAACAATATTACAATACTCCAGTCAAAAAGCTTTGCGGGTTCATGCGTGACATTGCACGATGCTATCCAGGGGTTGGCAAGGAACCAATGTCTTCAAATGTAATGGATTGTGCGTGCCCAGAACGTATTTAAATACTTTGCTGAACAATATTATAACTTATGGCTTATGATCAAGGGGGCGGGGGGGAAGGGAGATGGATTAGCCGGTAAGAGTGCGGCACTGCCTAGCGTGCTAGAACACCAATGCGCCAGGTGGCCATGAATATTTCCTCTCCTCAAAAAAAAAAACAGATAATCAGCCATAAAACATGTTGATGATCACTAGCAAAACGATTGAAGTATGGCTTAGCGCTGTCAAGTGTTGAGTCAGCTGATTTGATAGTTTATCCGTTATAGTGATCGCAACAATCACATAGTGTTGATAGTGATAAAAAAAAAATTGAAAAAAAATGAAGAGCAAAAAGAAAATTAAAGAAAAGGAAGAGATGACTTGTGACTGACAGCTATTCCAAGAGTCGATCTCAGGCTCGTTCGCGCGCTCATTATTCAAGAAGCTAGCCTGATAGTTATTCTTGATCACGATTGTCTATTAGAAAATTGATTCACATTGGCGTTGTAACAGGTACCTCACCGAATGCTGATCCAGATCCGCCGCAGTTGGATATCGTTCAAGGTAAAGGAAAGCTACTAGCTTAATATGTGTCTTAAGTTATGAACTATGTAGTTGTTAATAAAAGACTATTCAATTATAAATTTTCTGAATCCATACAAGAGAATCCATAGAAGAAATTAACTTTTGTTACCACTTAAATATTAGGTAGGACTTAAAATTATTATTTTTTTTTTCCTTTTAATTCTATAAATTCAATCTCTCTTATATAAAAAACGTATCTTATGTTATATTTGTAAAAAAAAAAGTTTTTTTCCGTTAATAAAGAAACTAAACTAAACTAAACATAATCGACCTAGTGAGCAAGCCATTCGTGCAATTATTAATCGTCTTCGCAGTAATTTTACACTTCTCGATTTAAAACCACCAACAAGACAAAGAAATGTCGATTCGACGCCGTTCTCAATTTCTTAACCTTTGTCCTTCGACTACGTAGAAAATTTTAAGTAAAGATCTTGGCTTATGTGCCTATAAAATACAGCTCGTGCAAGAATTAAAACCAAACGACCATCATTTACGTCGAAGCTTTGCTGATTGGGCTAATTTAAAACTGGTCGAAGATGAGCATTTTTATCCAAGAATTGTGATGAAGCTCATTTGAGGTTAAATGGCTTTGTCAACAAGCAAAATTGCCGTATATGGAGCGAACACAATCCTCAAGCTGTTAACGAATTACCATTACATCCGTTAAAATTGACTGTTTGGTATGGTTTATACGCTGACGGCATTATCGGTCCTTATTTCTTTCGAAATGAGGAAGGAGCTGCCGTTACGGTAAATGGCAAGCGCTATCGAGCCATGCTGACTGATTTTTTTTGGTTTAAAAAATTAATCAGCTGAACATGGACGACATTTAGTTCCAACAAGATGGCGCAACTTGCCATACAGCGCGCTTAACTATCAATTTAGTGAAAATCAATTTGGTGAAATCTTTATTTCAAGAAGTGGTCCTGGTAACTGGCCCCCTCGGTCGTGCGACTTAACGCCTCTTGATTACTTTTTATGGGGCTAAGTTTAGTCATTTTCATATGCTAACAAACCAACAACTCTTGAGGCATTAGAAGCCAATATTCAAGCGACCATTGACGCTATACGGCCAGATTTATTGGAAAAAGTAGTAAAAAATTGGACAAATCGCATAGACCATGTAACTAGTGGGCGCGGCGGGAATATGCCGGAAATCATACTTAAAAAATAAATGCTATGAAAGTTTCCACCAGATTATAACAATAATAAATTCAATCCAATAACATTTCTGTCTTGTATTATTATTTAAAGTTCTCAAGCACTTAAAAAAACACCCTTTACTAAGCTAAATTCATATAGGTTGATATAAAATTAGTAACATATCATAAATGATTTGGATAGTATCATATACTAGCCTTAAGAGAATAAAGTCAACACAGCAAAGTTAAGCGGACAAGCGTATTGCTAAAATAACGATCCCATTCATTAATAAGACGATAAGTCGGATTGCCAGAAATTTGAGTCAGGTAAAATGAAATAGAAGTAAGTTTGAATTTATTCTCATTAGATCATTTCGATTCATATTAACGGTTCCATATGTAATATTGTCTTCCTTTTTTTTATATAAATAGTTATGTTTGTAAAATTAAGTTAAGTTCATTCTGAAATTCATTCGCAGACACTCTTAAGTCGTGTAAGCTCTCTAATTCGAACTATTGACCCTTCGAGTTGTTATAATAATCTATCAACAATAAACGATTGAAACAAGGTTTGGTGTTTCCTTCCAAAATTCACCTGGTGTCAGAAGAAGTACCAACTACTAATAAAAAAACTTGTAACAAAAATTGAAACAGAACGAGTAGTTTCAATAAAAAATTGAAAAAAATGGTGTCCAACCTAAATCATCATTTTCATCATCATGTAGATGAAAAATCAAAATCAGACCACTCACGAAAAAGTAGTTTCGATAAAAAGTTAAAAAAAAAATAGTATCCAGCCTAAATCATCAATTTCACCATCATGTAGATGAAAAATCAAAATCGGGCCACTCACGAAAGAGTAGTTTCGATAACAAGTTAAAAAAAAATGGTATCCATCTTAAATCATCATTTTCATCATCATGTAGATGAAAAATAAAAATCGGACCACTCACCTCACTACTCTCATCGCTCTCAGTAAGTTTTATAATTCATTCTTAGACACCAGTCACTTCAACCAATCTTTCATATAATTTGTTGACCGGGATCACAATCACTTTCATTATTTTTTTCCTTCTCCATAAATGTGTATACATTATAAATAATTTCACGCGCTTGGCGGTAAATAACCGATTCATTAAAGCCATTTTTCCAAATGTGGTTAAGCCGGTCCAGATAAGTATGTTTTGTTCATGGTGCTGTCAAATCATATAGTGCCTCCATCACGTCGCAAGATAGTATTGTAAGGCAAATGTGATGTAGGTTGAATAATATTCAGTGTTGTGAACGAGTGCGCACGCCAACTCCGTCATAAGATTTTTGATTGACTCTACATCTTAAGTGGGGCGGTCGGAAAGCAACGCTAACTAGATGTCGCTACATTACAATTTTATTTCATACTTTTTAGCTAAAACACGTAAAAAGTTATGAATTACAATATATTTTTCAAAAAACAATGAACAACCCAAGCTCATGTATTATTATGTTTATCAAATTGTGCCTTGGTTAATTATTTATTAAATTTTGAAGTTTAAAATTTTTTTTACTGATTTTTCACAACTCGTGTTAACAGAAGCCCAAACAAGTATGTCAAAATCTATCTCTAAAAGTTCAAAGCATATTTTGCAGTAATTTGACTAAAAAGTATGAATCAAATGTGAAATGGTGCAAACTGTAAAAATTTTAAATGACATTTAGTGCCATGTTAAATGCCGTTTAGTTCGGTAAGGTAATCACAGATGGCTCCTAATCAATATAATACCGTACAATATTGTGTTTGTGCACCTAGGCACACTGAGTGACGAGTGTAACTCTATCCTTTTTCTATTAGGTATAAAACAAAGAATAGAGATGTACTATTATTATGCAGAAGCATATATGTATTTTTTGTTGCGATTGTAATATGCTGAAAATGTTAGAAGACAGATTTCTTTGGGTTAATTAATTTTCCTCAACAGAAACCGCTTTTATAAAAATAAATGTGTACACAGCGCATTCTAGAAGAAATCGTTTGAAGTAGCTCCGGACAACCATCTTCTTTACCCACTTGTTCTAAATGGGCGTAACCCAACGCTCGTCTTAAACAAGCACCCGCGCAGTTGCAATCATCTGTTTGCGGCAACAAATAGAGCTACTACGAGATGTCTGAACAAGAGAAAAAGTTCTGCCTTGAAAAAGATCTTCAAGTATGCAAACCAGTGCGTGCAACCCGATATCTATCCGAGCCGAACTGCAAGAGAAGTTTAAAAAAATGTTGTCCAACATAAATCATCATTTTCATCATCATGTAGATGAAAAATCATCAGTCAATCCCCGATTAAATTGTATTAGAACCAATCGGGAAAACAAACATTGACAAAGCCTATGCAGATGCGCATCACCTGTCAAGTGAACACATCTGAGCGAAATCACATCATACCACTGAAGAATTGTTATGCTCAGACGGATGGCATAACACTAACACCACAAGATTTTCACCACTCTATTCCACCAAAGATATGTATTCGGTATGGAACCTTATCATACCAGACAGAAAAACCGAATACGGCAAACATACCCTGAGACTTAAGCGATACTGAAAGTTTTCGCCCACTAGACGAAGAGATAGGCAGGCTCTAACGAATGACAAGTCCAATCAAAGAAGTCAATCCAGCCAAATCTTAAAAGGAATATGGTTAACAACGTCAGTCGGCCATTATGGCCCTTGTTATTCTAATAGCATGTGGAATCAAAAGACGTCAGTCGGTAGTGAAAATGCAGCATAAAACCCTTAGAAAGAGCGAAAAAAAAACCATTTGTGCTCGGACGCCAGTCACAACCAAAGAAACCAATATTGCGAGGACCGACCTATAGAATTAGTATTAGTATTGAATAATTTTTGTATTTAGTATCTTGTTTTGTAAACTTTGGTAGATTAGTGTTAGTGCGACATATCCATATTTGGTATAAGATATTTGAGGAAAAATAATAAAATCATCTCTTAGATTCGGAAATATATAGTATAATCATCTCCATAGGAGCCACTCAAAAAAACTTAACCCCGTTCGGTTTTTTCCCCTCAACACTATTTAATCAAGCAATGAATCACATATAATTTTCTGTAATATGGTATTAATAGTTGTAAATAAACAAACTACTAACCATTCTATTCTAAAGTTTAGCTACACAATTTCACAAGTGGGTAGTTAATCCAAATAAAAAATTTAGACTATGCTATTAAATCAAATACAAACTTTAGACTATGAAGTATTTAATCTATCACATACAATTTATTAATATATCCAACTTTTATAAAGGATGTCCCAAAATCAACTAGCTATTTAAATTTACCACCTTTTTTACATAGTAGAAAAATTTGTTTGTCATTAGTAAATGCTTAGATTCAATTCTCTGGCCTCAAAAAATAGTTGCACATTCGAGCTAAGCCCAGCCCACCCATAACACAGGTAAGTTGCACAGCCGAGCTAATGGCTAAATGAGAAGACACTTGGTTATCCTTTATAAGGTGGCTTTACCTTATAAAGGTACACGATCGAACAAGTAGAAATTGTAAAAAATTACACAACATTGCTGAAACTATCAAGCAATTTTGCCAACAGATTATTGAAAAGTAAAGCTGGTGATCGTTGCGTTTTGTATATATTTTCAGACCTAACGCCTGCTTTATCTTAATATTTAAAGAGCGAGATGTCCCAGCTTTATTTCTCCATAGTTCATCAAAAGAGTGCTACCAATGCCAAACCAAATCATTTCTCAGGTGTTTGTTTCATGCATAGCATCCCTGTCTCTAGTTCAAATAAAGCAAACACATTTTCCATCTTCAAATCAAAAAATGTGTACTAAAAATTTACACTGTTTGTCATTTGGGACAGCCTTTATAGCGTTAGCGTACAAAAATACTTCCTCTACGAGAGAAGTAATATTTAGTATAAAAATAAAATTTGAATTGTTTTAACAATTTTAAGAGCTTGTTCAAATTTAAAATATATACATTGTGGTTATTCAAACAATAAAAAAATAATATCAGATAACTCCTTCGCTGTTCAAACTAACATTCTAGACTAATATGAATTATAATTATTAGAATAGGTAGTTAGATGTATAAAATAATGTGAAAAGTATGTTAAATTAAAAGTGTTCTTAAAAATATGAGGTATAAAGTAGTTAATTCACAAAAATTGCAAACATTGTTAAGGGCGCCGTGGATTTTCTTGAACCAACAGATGTCTCACGAGTCTGAATGCAAGATTAATTTTGTGGACATAAGACAGCATTTTTACGAAAAATTTTGCCCAAAACTTAATACAATTTTAAAGATAAATGTTCAACTTAGGTATTACAACAATTTTGTTATAAATTAACTAAAGGATGTCGAAAATATAAGCTAATGAAATAACCCTTTTTTGAAAAATAAATTTAACAAAATGCTCCGAAACATTTACCTGACCTATATACGATAAATTTAAACAATTCGGAATAATTAAAATAATTGGTATTTGTTCATAACGCTTTTCTTATGGTTTTTTGTTTTTATTTATTGAACAACCAAACCAGCTGATTCACCAAAATATTGAATTTAGTTTGCGTACTAAGATATAGATGTCACTGCTACACGACACTTCTTAGGGTCTTAGGGTATTATAAGGGAATTCGAGAATAGTCCGCAAAAATTAAAAAAAAAAATATCTGCCACGTAATTTCAGGACAATATTTGATTACTAAGAACGGCAAAAAAATTTAGTCTATGGGCGGTCAAACTATAAATCCGCCTTTGTCGGTGGATCCATCTCTTATCCAAAAGATTTATTTGTCAATAGCAATATCTATTTGTCAATAGCAATATTGAAAACACAAATGAAAATATTGTGCCTGGAGCCATCTTTTGACAAGTCATGTAATTTATTTAATAGTAATGTAAAATATGATTAGACCAGAATCCCCCAACTACATCCACGGCGCTCTTAACGACACTGGAATTTATACCGTCTACAGATCAATTACATAACAACAAGTATTTTTAAGTTACAATAAAACATCAGAAAATACAATAATAACACATTAAAGTTCGACGTGTTTTGGGTTAGTAGTTGCAGTAGATTCAAACGGTTTCACTATTTTCCCATGAAAAAGGACAGCAAAATAATTGCTCTGAATTCTGTTTACTAAATATATCACAAAAGGGCAATTAACCGTGAATTCGATATTATCGAGATTTACCATCGACCTTTTCATGCGAATTATTGCTCCTGTTAAAAATGAAAAAAAAAAATCAATAACATGTTACCTAAAATGTACATCGAAAAAATCACACCAAAAAGAAAAATGGCAAATGCCGTCTACTCTAAGTTTCCAGAAAATGCAATAGAATAACATGTTGATGTTTGCATAACAAAGGTGTAAGACTTTAAATCCACCAATCCGAACCGGATTATTAGGTTTTAAAAATAATACCAACTGAATGTAGTTGACACACTGCTACGAAGAGTAATCTATGCAAATATTATACCTTTGAAGTAAACGTAAAATTCTCAAACTTTTCTTTTAAATCGTTCAAATGTGACGAAAATATATAAACATGGTTACACCATAAATAGTAGAAGAAAATCTATCAGAATAAGTTCCTAAGAAGGATAACTAAAACTATAAGAGGTCATTGTAATTTTCATAATTACAATAAAGAGTTTAAGCAAAATACAGAAAACATATACAGTATGTCCCCGGATTGAGTTTACAAGCGGAAAAAATGTTTATCTTTGATTTTACGTTAAAACTTCAAAGAAATAAGATTTTTTGCTTGTACTCAACAACCAAATCGGTAATTAAAACTTCATTATTATGACCGAGTGTAAAGAAAAGTACATCTTTCTTTTGATTCTGGACTTGTGAATGATTAATTAATTTTAAAGTTTTGTTATCATGTAGGCGAGTTCGCTTTATTTTCACAACTCAGCTGGCACCTTATTGTCGTAAACGTTTGCAAAATGCTGACTTTGGAGCAGAAAATTTATTTGATTCAATGTTATGGTATGGGTGAGCTAATTTATCGTTCTGTTATTGAAGCGTTCAATGAGAAATTTCCGAATATTAAAGTTTCACGTATGGGAGCCCAAACGTGAAACGTTTGGCCTCTCTGAATGGTCCTGATTGTGTTCCGCCAGGAGCCCCGATTTAACAATTTTAGATTTTTATTTATGAGGACGTCTAAAGCAAATTGTGTATAGGGATAACCTTCCAAATAATGCAGAAGAATTAAAAAATCGAATAAGATAGCTGTGGCATCATTGTCCATCAAAGAAATTCAAAGAAGTTTTAAGGAGTTTCGTTGTAGAGTAGAACTGTGCGTAACAATGGGTGGGGGGCTAATTGAATATTGATTGTTCTTGTTAAAAAGGACTTTGTTTTTTTTTATATTAAAGCTGTTTATTTGAGTTGCCATTTATTCAAAGTATGTTTTTCGCGAACATGTTTGACTTGCAAAATAATTCTTTTAAATATTTATTATTATAATTATTTGTTATTTTTATTTTTAATTTAATTTGATTTTTCAATTTTTTGAAGTCTAAAATCAAAAGAAAAATGTACTTTTCTTTACACTCGATCATGATAATGAAGTTTAAGTAACAGATTTGATGGTTTCAAGATAAGCAAAAAATCTTATTCCTTTGAAGTTTGGGCGTAAAACTGTATAGTGCCTCAAATAGGTTTTATAATAAAAATTCAGCATTGCACACCAGTATCCAGTTATTATAATAATCAGTAATATAATTTTAATAATTTTAAGATTAGAAATTAGTTAAACTCAACTTTTAAGTCGAATGTGGATAACACAAAAATGATGATGTATAGAAAAGCGGGTGGTAGAAAAAAAAAAGAAACAAAGTAAAGAAATACAACAAATTAATATGTAACTATCCCAAATATTTAAATATTCATTTAATTTAAATATTCAGGATAGGTGGATATTTATTGCGAATAAAGAAGAGAAAGAACATGTAAGACATTTGGCGAAAAAACAAATAAGATATTAGAGCAAACATGACGAATAGCTAATTGAAAGTTATTATAAATAGATATAAACAACAGAGGAATTATGTTTGATTGTTTAGTAAAAAGTGTAATGATGTATGGGGCGGAAGAATGATTCTGTTCATCTCCGTATAATGAAAATGAAACATCTTTGAAAAGCTGATTTTTTCTGAATTATGTAAATGTATCCGACTTTAAATTAGCTATTTGATAAATAAAATTATAGAGGTCCTATATTTCAGTTTGAGCTCAAAGTCTAAGTATCGGTGAAAATGTACAATTATTGACATTTAAACAAAGAAAGAAAGAGTTTAAAAAGTTTTTTTTTTCAAAGAAAGTAAAGAATTTACGCAACAATATTTCAGTTTTGATTCAATATATTTCACTCGTCAACAATATTTAATATTTACTCTTGGCAGAGTAAAAATTGGTTGATAATGCGCACATGTATAAAGAACCTTGCAAAAAGAAGATTTTTCTACGTATATATATGAAAACACCGTTTTTTTCTTGAGTGAATATGTACAACGAGCCGCGTAGTGGCGAGTTGAACAAATTCACAAACGAAAATAGTGCTTTTCTACGTATATATATGTGAAAATAGTATTTTCACATATGGCATGCCCTAAGCGAAAATACTTAATTTTTCTTCTAGTTGTAAAATGAAAAAGTGCGTTCGACAAATGAATAATTTTTAGATTTATGTAAATTTTGTTTAGCAGTATTAACTTTGCATAACTTTTTTCTACAAAATTAAATGTTTTAAGTTTATTTACATTTTGTACGGTATTGAAACAAATTATATTTAAAATTATATATTATTATATTTAATTATCCCTGACTCACGCTACTCGAACGCACCCATGCGAAATGTCAAATTAATTCTCAATTATGTAAAAATGTCAATTAATGTGATAACTTTTTTCTTAGGCTTAAAAATCACGGTCATAGTGGAATTTAACGGCATTTATTTCGATAACAGTTGCTCATCCATTGTTTTCAATTTAAATATCTATTTATGATATTACTGTTAAAAGTGAGATTTTAATTTGTGAGTGGAGAAGATTACGGAACGAGCGCAGCGAGTGGAGTAACTCCACGAACAAAATAAAGTCAGTTTTAACACGAATATCATACAACATTGTTTGTACGACTGCTGAGATTTAGTAAAAAATAAATTTATTAAAATTTTGCATAACTTGTCAATTTTGACATTATATGACATTTTCCATATACAATTGAGTAGACTTTGGACGTTGTCGTTAGCAGCAGATAAAACAATTTTTAATGCAATGCACTAGTTTAACACTAGTGTTAAAAGTAATTTTAGCACTCTAAATTCATAATACTAAGTTTTTAAATCAAGTGACTCGAATTAAAAGCCTCACTTTTAATACAAGACGTACAAAAAATGTATTTATCTTTTTGACACTCAATTTTCTATGGATACTTGGCACCTTTTGCTTTTTACGAGTTTTTTTATTTCTATCAATATAAATAAATATATTTAATTAATAAAATTTAATATATATTTAAATAATAAATGATCTTTTAAGGCTGCGTTAATAATGGGCTTAGCCACGCTTAGCTAAGAACTGAGAAAAATGAGAATAACACGAATACCATACATATCTACATTTTATTTTTAAAAGATTCGTATAGCTAATTTTTTTTTTTTTTTTTTCGTTATTCTAGAGCAAAATTCAATATAGTTCAATAACGTTGTCGTCTACGTTAATTAGTTATTAAGATTTAACAGTATTTATTTTAGTTCCATTATCTGATCATAGATGGATCCATGATAGATGGATAAAATTAAGTCAAAACACTGTTAAAATGTTAATACCTTATTAATGTTGCTCTATATAACATGAAATTTGATCTTACAAAATAAAAAATAAATAATTTATCAGAATCTTCAAAAAACGAAACAAAAATCTTACTGGTATTCGTGTTATTTAGTATAAAGCTCAGCTCTCAGCTTATCCCATTTATAAAGCAGCCTTAATGTTCGTAATTTTGTTTTTTATTGTTCTTAATCAAATTATCTCGTCGAATTACTCTCGAGCTTTTTCTTCAGCAGTACAAATTTATGCTTTCTAACTTGTTGTTGCCTTTTAGCAATCAATGGAATCAGAATGCAAAATTCAAGTTTATTAGATAGTTATTAGATTAGATTTAATAACCTTATGTGAAATTAGTGATACTTTCACACCACCTAACATCAAAGAAGCAGCATACATATACGCGTAGAAAAAAAAGTATTTGCTACTCGAAGCGAAATAGGTTTTTTTCGCTCGTGAACTTGCCCCAACAAATACGATACTTTGACTTCTTGTTGCAAATACTATTTTTGTCACGTAAAACAAGCTAAAAACACGCTTTTGTTTGACAGACAAAAAATCAATATAAATAAATTATTAAGCAATGAGAACCTACCTGTAGCAGCTGCTGCTTCGGCTCCTTCTTCATTTACTTCAATAAAAGCCTTCTGAATTACTTTAGAAACATACAACTTTTCTGGATTATCGATAATTCCACTGAAATTTGCTTCATTTTTATCAAAAATAACTCCCAAACCAAGCTAAAAAGAAGAAAATAAATTGTTGTAATTTTTTGAATTTTGAAATTAAAAAATAGACATAAAATAATTTTTTAATTTAATAAGAATGCATGTCTCGATACATATTTATAAGCACAGTCATGGTGATCCACGTGCATTTTATTTATCCTAACCACATAAATTTTGTGCTTTTTAGAAAAATATTCAACATAAAAAACAACCAAAATTTCATATTTAAACAAAATTTAATGATGAATCACAGATGAATCACTTGCGTATTTACCCACAGTAAAATTTCGTAGTAAAAGTGGTTATCATAAAATGTTTTAAAAAACGAAAAAATTACATTATCTATTCACAAAATTTACTAAATCAAATATAATACGTGCTTTAAATTTATCAGTGCGTAAATTCCTAAAACATTCCATACATCAACAAATTACGTATGCCAATTTGACACTCTTTATTACTATCAAAAAAATTATCGTAATTTCGATAAAATCAATAAAATCAAAAAAGCGTTTACCGTGCTAACGGTAAACGCAAATTGTAGAAGCGACAAACGATACCCATAATCTCTTTTATTAGAGTTAGGACACAAATATTAGCATGAGACTAGAATTGGAGTATATTTGCATGTGTTGAAATGAGACGCAACAAGCAATCTTCGAAGCTATCTTGCGTTTGGGCGTCCGTATAGCCATCTACCGAGGACTAGTACAGACACTCTAACGATTATTTTCGTTCAAAATATGTTAAAAAAAAATTCAAATGGGGTTAAGGCAATCTTAAAAACTAAAGAATCAATTTTCAATATTTAAACTGATATTTAATCTAAATTGATTTATCTGTTATTGCAAGAACAATGTGTCATTTATGTTATTTTGTATTTGAAATATCAACTATATTAACTTTGAGTAGCTGTATCATTTTTTTTACAATGAAATATAAAAACTTTGTTCCATTAAAAGAGTAGATTAATGTTTCTAGAATGTATATCACTTTAAATATTTAAAATTGATTCAGTAGTTTTCCTGTAAGCCTTACACCGAGTGGCAGTGATTTTTCCATAAGAATTGCATGCGTTCCAGTTAGACGCGCTCAAATGGGAGCTCAGCCGAAATACCCCTCTTAAAGAATAACTTATTTATCTCAGTCCGTGCTTTGAGTTTTGTGTAAAACATCAGATATTGAAATGTTTTTTATTTAAATCAAAATTCGAATTAAAAATGCCGACGTCACCCAAAAATTACAAATGTCTAACAAAAATTCAGATATTGAAACATATAACAAAAGTCCGAAAGTCCGAAAGGTAGAACGAAAGTCCATAGCCGATTGTGTTTTGAGATAATAAAGATTAATATAATATTATTATTATTATTAATATCTATAAAACCAATCTAAAAATGTTAACACAAACAACTAAATTTGATAGATGTTGACTATAAATGTCAATTAAAAGTGATAGATGTCATCTACAAGTGACTAATCTGAACGAACTGTAGAAAGTGTTATTAAACAGTTAAATTAGATAGATGTTAACTAAAAATGAAACATGTCAATCAAAAGTGACGGATGAAAAGTAAATTGTCAATGTTTTTACTGAAATGAATAAAAATGCCTGACATTTTTGAAGTTCATATACAGTTGTAGCACTAGCAAAAACTTTTACCAGGAATTACTTTTTCTATAAAAAACTTCTTACTATAGGTTCTGACTTACTTCTTACTATAGCTAATTATATTATTAAAGTTATGAGATAGCGCTAGAATAATAGACAATATAATAATTTCAAAACGCAACTCACCTTTATAAGTGAGTCTTCCAATTCGATGGTCTTTTCGATTTTAAACCTTGGCAATGAAACAGCAACTTCAACACTGTGCATCGATGTAAGTAAAGTGCTTAAATCAAAATCGGCAAGTTTTGTCTCCAAAGCACTGATGCCGTCCTTAGCATCAGGCAAAATGACCACCATACTAACATCTTTATTCGTATATGGTAATTCCAATACCTTTGCTTGTAGTTCTGCGACATGCTTAAACTGGAACTTCCTCTTCAAATGCATCATTTGAACATCGACAGGTTTTTCTGGCGTTACATAAAATGGTTCAGTGGTGGTTAAAGCTGGATCAAACTTATTCAACCAATTTCCTTTGAAATATATGGCATTAACCAAAACAATTCTAGTGAAATCATCAAGAAGGTCGGGCGAAATCAAATCCTTGATTTTTTCGTTCGTTTTCTGTTCCACCCATTGATTGATAGTTTTTGCGGACTTTACATTATCCGCAAAGTTCATCGATTCAACTTCCGACAAAAAGCTTTTAACTACAGCATTTTGGAACGAGGCCATCAAATTCAGCCCGCTTTTGACGAAAACTTTATTAGCAATGTGCAACGTGACGTTTTCAATCGCATTCAATCTTCCCATCACCTGATTGTAACCAGAAGCTGCCGAATTCTGATCTGCAAACTTTAGCACACCGGCGAAGGCATCTTTGGTGGTTCCGCCGGCACCTTGAAAGGCCATTGAAAGCACTGCGTGAACACTGATCGGCGAAAAAATCAAGTTTCCTTCATCTTTCGAAAGAATTTCGTACAGTTTTTTGGTGAAGTGTTGATTGCCTTCTTGCACTTGGAGTTCGTGGTTGGCTTCCATTGCGTCTGGTTTGGATTGACAAATGGTTGATGTGGCTTGCAGCAAAATTATTATAGAAGTGACAATTCGTATACCTGCAACGAACATACAGTTGTTACTAATTGATGCGCGATAACAGTAAAGTCGAGAGTCATTCTTTTTATTTAGTTTACGCCCCCTTTTCGGTAGGATGATATCATCGATAGATTAAATAGCTAAAAGTTATGATTCATCGGCGCCGGTACTAATCGATGTAATAATTTATTGCGTATACATGAAAAACCCATTGTGCGTAAAAACACACAGATCTATCTCGATTAGAATAAGATAAGTTTGCTTATGCATACCTGATATCGATATACTTCTATAATTATTTCTTTGCTTGAATTTATTCTTATTTTGGAGACACATAAAACTCAAACTCAAATGCACATTAAGGTTATGTTCGTTAATTACCGGGTGGAAGTTAGCAATACATTGGGCATTCCACCACGGAAATTTTCTTATATTTTCATATTTTTACTTCTCTCGTAGAGGAAGTATTATTTGATAAAAATTTTACTTTTTGAAATTTTTAGTTTTCTGGATAGCTCAGACAATGGTAAAAAAAAATTCAATTTTTAAAAGACATGCGCCCTAGAGGCTAAAAACTAGCTAAAATGTGACAAAAAAAGTGAGTATAGGTAATCTTTTGAACCGCCATACCGATTACGACCACACTTTGCACAGTGATTACGTACACCCTGAAGTTGTGAACGCTGCAAAAAAAGTTGATTTTTTTTGAAGGGGTGGTGTTTTATTAAGGGTTGAAAGGAGAAAAATTAGGAAAATTTGTTATTTTGTATCGCATATATCTTTAACAATATTCGAGATGCATCATCCAAACTTTGCACTCTTATTAAAAATAAATTGAAAAATATGGTGGTGAAAATTTCATTCCTTAAAATTTAACCCTTATGGCTTTTTACCCTTTTAATTTACGTCAAAAATTTGAGTTTATATTAACCGGTATTTGAAAGCTTATTCAACCATTTTCTGTTAATAATTTTAGTATTATTCAAAAATAGTCCTAAAAATGTCAAATGTCAAAATTGACAGGTGTCACCAAATTTTGACAAACATCAAATTTTAGACCAAAATGTGGCAAATATTAATAAAATTGATTAAATTTTACCAATAATAACTAAATATGTCAAATTTGGCCACAAACTGACATTTGTCAACTAAAAATGACAAATATCGATAAAATCAGTTGAATTCGACAGATATAGATCTAAACTAAGAATCAAATATGACACATACACACCCACAAGTAAAATCAATCTGACAAATAATAATAAATATTAAATTTTGGAAAAAATAATATATCACAAAAAAGTAACAAATGTCAATAATTTTTTTCATTTCTATTTTAAAATTAATATAGATATACAAACGAGAGAAGTACTGCGGAAATGCTTTCCTGATATTTTTTTTATTATTTTATATTATTTTTACAATCCCACAATATTTTTCTTACTGATGATGTCAGTAAACAAAGTGTGCACTACATCTATATATTTTATATATCTAATAATTTAGTACTTACCTATCTGTATACTTATCTGTGGTTCGTGGTTGCGTTAAAAATGGGCTTAGCCGCGCTTAGCAAAGAGCTGAGCAAAATGAGAATAACACGAATACCATACAAATCTACATTTTCTTTTTAGAAGATTCGTATAGCTGATTTTTTAGAGTAAAATTCAATATAGTAGATGACACCGTTAATTAGTTATTAAGATTTAACAGTATTTATTTTAGTTCTATCATCTGATCATAGATGGCCAAAATTAAGTCAAAACACTGTTAAAATGTTAATTAATCATTTATTAATGTGGCTCTATATAACATTTTTTGTCTTACAAAATAAAAAAAAAATATTTATCAGAATCTTCAAAAAACGAAACAAAAATCTTACTGGTATTCGTGTGTAACACTGTAAAGCTCAGCTCTCAGCTAAGCCCATTTTTAACGGGGCCTTAATGTTGGTTTGACGGTTCAAAACTTCAGAAATTTAAATTTATTATTTCATATTATCGGTTTTTAAGTATGATTGTCAGTAGATTGCGAAATATCAAATATACTCCAATTCTAAGTCTCATGCTAATATTTGTGTCCTAACTCTAATAAAAGAGTATCGTTTGTCGCTTCCACAATTTGCGTTTACCGTTATCTTTAAAAAGTTTTAATTATTTCGCTGAAAAAGTTAGGGCAAACTTTTGTCGCAAGTCGTACGAATAAGTTTTACTAAGATATGTTTTGTGGCTTTCGTTGCATACTCAATTTGAGTATTCATCGATAGTAACTGAATGTTCTAATAAAACTGCATTGCAATAAATCACGCAGTAATCACTGAAATAAAAACACGATTTAAAAAAATATTACATTATATTGAAAAAAAAAAACATCAAAATTAAATCATAAATCACTTCATCATCATGAGTCACTTTCCTCATTGTCCATAATCTCTGGATGATTCATCAAATGCTCCTGAATTTTAGCTTTCAGTTCTTCATCAGCCTTTAAATCGTCTAATGTCAAGCGATCATTTTGACATCCCATATATGGACACCTGGACTGCTTGACAACATCCCGCTGGATATAATCCATGATAGATTTATACTCATAAATGTGTTTACAGTGCACATTCTGATAAGGATCCATAATGATGGATTTGCAAATCGGATCAATCGGTGGATTGAACTCATTCAAAACCATTAGTGAATCGTGTGCTGAACCGCTTACCACTTCGTACACACCGCTCGAAGTACTAGGTTGCACTTCCTCAATGTCCGGTTCAGTTCCATACACAGAGAGCCAAATTTTGCTGCGACTCAATTCATTATCATCTTCTGTGGAAACGTATTCTTTCATCATATTTTCAAAAAATTGTTCTGGACTATCTTCCAAATTCGGTTCGGTTATCGCGTCAAAATGTTCTTCAACAGATTTAAGACAATGTAGTTTTTTTTTCATTTCCGACTCCAACTTGCAGTATTCTTCAGTAAATGCTTTTAGCTTAGATGTTGCTAATTCTTTTTTTTCTAGATCGGGTTGTTGGTCAGCTAACTTCTTCAACAACGGTAAACTCTCGCTGCATTTGTAAAGTAGATTGAAATATTCAATTTCTTCCGAAGTGTCCATATTTGAATTCTAGAATATTGGACTACTTTATTCTGTTATTTGATGTTTACGCTTTTGCAACAAAACTAACAACCTAACCACAATAAACAAACTCAAACTTAAAAGTTTCAAGAACCTTGTCACTGATCAGCTGATGTCTTTCTATTTCTCTCAACTGTCATAAACTATGTAGGACAAAATAAGCTAATACCGTACTGTTTGTCTATGCCGTTTGTTATTATTATTTTCGAATAGAGATTAGTTATTTTCAATCGCAATTATGCAAATAGCATGTGGTGTTAGTCAGTGCCAAAGTCGAAAATATAAACGTAAAAATTCTGAACGCCTCCCTCTTTGTGCCGGTTACTGAAATGCACTATATATCTCGAGATGAAGTTAGCAAGAAATTAAATTGCACCACGCAAAATTCTGTTTTAATATTATTAATGGAAGCATAGTACAGCCACAGATAATATATATCTGAAGTATAGCCACAGATAAGTTTACAGATATAAACCGTTTACAGATATAGGCCGTTTTCCCACATTATATGTTTTGCTACCTTCCCTCAGCCGCATGTATTGTAAATTGCATACATCTAGGAGTAAAACGTGCGGTAAGACATTTATTTAATTTTGTTGTGAAACAAAACTGTAATCACACTATAATTTAAGGGCAGGCCGGCATATATTTGAAATTAAGGATGGCGCCACTGTAGAAATGCTTTTAAGATTTAATTACAAGAAAACTAAGAATATGTTTCAATTTTCGTCATTAGTATCCGATTGGGGATTCTATCATTATCTATATTAATTTTTTTGATATAAAATACTATAATATTAACAGAAATATTAGTGAAAATCATAAAAATTAAGTTTTTGACGTATTTCAAAAAATAATATGTTTTTTGGAATTTAGATTTGGTTACATAATAATTATATCTCTTCCAGGCATATTAACAGTATAATTTGAGTTTAGATTTTATTAGCATTGTAGATCAATGTTCCTAAAATTCGTCCGTTTTTCGAACGGACGAATTTTAGGAACAAATTATTGTAAAATAAACAACATAATTTTTTTTTAAATTGTTTAACTCATTATGTACATACAGTCACGGCCGTATTATTCCGCACGATTTTTAATCAACTGGGTAGGTTTTAAAAAAAAAATCCTATAATGAATCGAACTTTAAAAAATATTCAGAAATTCAGTAGCGTACAATTTATTTAAAATTATAAAAACATAAAACAAATAAAAAATTAACAATTTTATTTTAAAGTTTAACATTAATGAAAATTATTAGGTTAATTAATTTAATTAGATATACAAATTACAAAATTGAATCACATTCGAAAACAACAGATAAAATATATTTGCGAAATTAAATAATTTAATAATAATTTTTTTATAAAATTGTGCTTTTTGCGCACTGAATTTCGTCAGCTACTCGTTGCAACGACCACCCTTTATCTAAGTTTGCTATTGCAAACGGTTAAAGTATGATACGGCATATGAAACTTTGTAAAAGTAAGAATAAAACTGACCGATCTGCTAGTTTTTAAATTAAACTGACATATCAGAAATAGAAAAATAAGCGGCTGTGGTTTAAAAACCACAATTACAAAGGAAAAACGGATCATGTGGAATACTTCGGCCGTGGCTGTACCTATTATCTAAAATTCTAAACTTTTAATAAAGAAACTTTGTTCTTTTCATCTACAATTTACAGCTGCAGTTCACTTTGTTTATTTATTTAAGCTCGATTATTTTGATTTTGTTTTCAAATCATAAGTTCATTATTTTGGCCAAATTGTTAGTGCAATTGTTATGGCACTATAAGTGGCTAAAAATATTTAACTTCAGATTTTAATTAAAAGTATTTTTTAATATATTTTTTTTTTAATTTAATTATTATTTAGTGGAGAGACTATAAGACTATTTTATTATAACTTTGACTCCACTTCAAGAAATATGAACCTACTTCACACTATTAAAATTAAATGTTTATGACAGATTTATTTGCATCAATACAAATCAATGCTCAAAATAATAAAAATAGTTTAAGGCTCCCTTAACCGAGACTTTGCAACCAGTAATGAACCAAAAAAATTAATGTGAAATAAATTTATGTTAGCTTTCTTTATCTTTTGTTATCAAAACATGTCGAAAAAAATAAAGATTTACTTAGTGCCCATTAGTGCAACATATTCAAATTTCCATTATAGTTTATCGCGTGAAGGAGCGAGGGAATTTAATTTCTCTATAAATTCATCAGTTTTGCTTCTATTTCACTCTTATTTTTTTTATCCGATTTTGATGTGGGATACATCAATGGGTTCAGAAAACATGTGCCACACTAGTGTGGAAAAAAACTTCTTTCGAACATCGAATATTTTGCCTGCTTGTCGACCGGCTCCCGAAACCGCATTTACCCTGCGTCAAGAAAATTGTATGTTGACCTCGTGGGGTACAGTCGATCCCAACTCGTATATCTACCGCACTCGCTTCGCTCGTACGGCAACTTTATACTTGTTGGGAATCTCCTTCGTCCCCCACTTGGTTAACAATGTACTATTAATTTAACTCATTTATAAACCACGCACAAGATTTTTCTTCTGTTACAAAATTCACCTTTTGTATGTATTATAAAAATTAAATGAAATCTCCGGATGCGAATAATTAAGTTAATTTTATTGGTATTAAAATAGTTTCTTACGAAATGCATGTTCTCGTTAATCTGAATATATAGTAAAAATTTCAATAAAATCTGTTAATTATTAATCCATGTAATCAAAGTTCATTTTTCAAATCAACTTCCTTAGTTTTGATCGGATCAACACGATTCTTTCTGTGTTAGATAGCTTATAAGAAATGCTCTCAGATGGTGTTTGTTTTATTAATATATTAAAAAAATAAAATAATATATTTACATTAAAAAGTATTTTATGGCTAGAATTATGTCAAATGTCCGGATGGGAATAATTACATTAATTGTGACTTTATTGAAATAATTTTTTTACCAAATACAAGTACTCGTTAATCTCAACCCATTAGTGAAAATTTCAGAAAATTATCTCAATTTAGAAGGGTTAAAAATAATAAAAAAAACAACTTTTATGGCTGGAATCAAATGATATGTCCGGATTTTTGTAGCCGGACCGCTATTTATGGCTATATGATTGCTATTAATAATCACAGGTGATATATTTTGGTATTTTTGGAAAACTTGTAAAATTTAAATTGTAGTGCCGTAAATAAAATGGTAAGAAAATTGTTAATTAAGCAACTAGAGCAAATGTCCGATTTCGTCCATAAATTAATAATTAATTTTAATGCCTTAAGAATACTTATTAGCAATGATTTATATATCAATGGGTAGCTAACGAGACCTTTCCATTGCAGTATTTGGTTTGACTGTAGTCATGGGAATAACGGAGTAAGAGCAAATGTCCGGTTTTATGAATGGATTTTATGGATAACTTCACACGGGTCTGCATTACAATGATTTATAAAATAAACTTTACTTATTTACTTAAAATTATATAGAATAACATTTATCGATAAAGAACTAAAAAATAAACTAATTTATAATTCTCATTTTCTTAATCTTAAATTAAATAAATTTGTTTAAATATACTACTTAATTGAACTTAATGAAAAATTTCGTTATTACTTGTTAACAATGGCTTTTGATTTTATTTGTTTTTGCCATAATATTAATATTTACAACATACTGGTTAATTATCCATAAATTAATTTTTATTATGTAGAAATCCAAAAATCGCTTGCCACTAAAATGAGTCTTTACTAGTGTATGTATTTAAGTCTTAATCTAAATCTTAATCTATTCAGGTCTGAAAATTAAAATATAATTTAAATAATTCTACTCCGTCTAGAGATGCTTATTGCCAACATGTTTCTTTAATTGAACTTAATTAGACACGTAATAATTCCACCTACTCAGTAGTCATCATCATCATTATCTTAATAATAACGCTCGTCAGTGGTTCTTAATTTTCATTCAACCAGTAAATATTGTCATGTAAGCTTTGTTAAAACTCTCTCGACACAAGAAACATGTTTAAAACACTTGTTTATTTTGTTGTTATTGGTGTAAGATTTGCAATTAGTGATGTTGTTTCTTCAAATTACTTTTGCGCTGACATGAATCCACAACCACACGTTTTAATCGACCAAGTAAGTAACTATTGATAAACATTTTAAAAATAATATAATAAATGAATCATATAGCTAATGGGTATGTGGTACGGGATTGAAATAATATCTCACTCTGATGAACAACATTACGTAAAGTTAGCGCCATCTTGTCCAGTGATTCATATCTCCGAAGACAAAAGTCAATCAACCACTTACAATCCGCTGCATAAAAGCTACAATTACGGATACAATTATGGCGAAAACAACCAATACAATCATCGCACGCAATATGGACGGACCCACCAACAAGACTATGCCAATCGACAACCAGTTTATGAAACGAAAACGAGCAGTTACAATTACAATAATCGAAGATATGGTAATACAAATGATTATATTCGAAGACAAAATGAGGACTTTAGACATTTGCGATTGTGGTGGGATGAAAATGGAAGTAATACTGAGTATAATTTGCGGTACAATGTTAGTCAAGCTGGATTTTGGATCAGCTCTGGACCTCAAAATGGTAATTATTAATTTAACATATTAATAGGGAATTTTTACTATAATTAAATACGTAATCATGTTAATTAGTTTTGATTAGTTTAAAAAAAGTTCAATAAATAGCCACATTTTTCGACGACTGAACCCACACAGAAAGTGTGCTTTTCGATCAGTTAATTAAAACTAGAAAGACGGTATTTGTCCTAGAGCCATTACTTTCCGCGCAACCGTAGATATTAATTTTATGAGAAAACTTAGTGTGAGTGTGCCTGAAGCAGGAAGAGTCCTTGGCGCGCATGCGTGGATACAAGTCTCGGCTGCGCCTCGACCAGAAGACCACAAGCGCACGCGGCAAATGACTTCTTTCAGCTCTAGGCACACAAATAGTTAATTAGTTAATAATTAATTATATCAACTTCACTTTCTTTTCTTCATGCGATCTCACATCTAAAGAAACGGTTTTAATTATGTGTTTCCAGGTTCATCTCTAGCACCTCAGTTCAGTCATTTTGCGGGAACGGTTCAAGTCATTAAAGCAGTGGGTAATCATTTAGTGTTAACTTTTTGCCATCAACTGCCAGATAAGCAGCTGTATTCGGTGCTTTTGGCAAGAGAAAATAAACTTGACAGTGTGGACATACACGGGGTACACAATTTACTTAATAGAAAGGGTTTAAGTACTAATGCAATAAAAAAAGTTTGTAATAGCTGTTATCGAACCATGTTCAGTGCATCTTTGTTATTGGTAACATATTTCTTGTGTTTATATTTTTAAAATAACTTGTTAATTTTTATTAAGACGTTTTGTTTTATTTTTGAAACATATTAATATTTATGATAATACATTTGTAATATTTGATGGTAATTACATCAAGTTTGAAATTTATTTTTAACAATCCCATTAAAATTTGAACATGAAGGACAATAGAGAAGAGGAATTAAATTCTCCATTGAATTGTTTGCACGGGGTTCATTTTTCGAATTCATTTCTTCCATTCCATTGAGTTTATTTATTGAGCTAAAACCACCATTTACTGGTGGTTTTAGCCATCCAAAAGTGAATCGTATTTTGTTATGTTTTTGAATGCAATTTTCAGTACATAAAAGCAACATCTACTCATTTCAATTAGATAAATTGATTTAAATTATTCAACATCAGTTAAGACATTCAAAATCAAATTACTATTAAAAAATACACTATCGCGATTGTGGAATGTTCTTATCGTGAATATGGAGTTTCACGAACCACGTGAACGATAAAATTGCTTTTAATGCCGTGGTTCACATTAAATTTTATTCAAAATTTCTTTCAAAAATTGATACAAGTAACGAGCGAGGAACAATTATTTCGATCTCAAAAGGTTTGAAATAGAAAACGTATGACGTAACTTATATCATTATTTAGGAGTAATCATCTGAGCGTTTTCTACCTTAGTGTCCTCTGAGATCCAGATATAGTAGTACCTATTCTGTTCTGACCTGTGGGTTCTCAGCTGATTTCGCCTGAACCAAATCATTTGAAGGCCATATAAAATTTGTACCAGTAGCGTAGAATATCTTCCAAGCAGCAGCGACACGCTAATACAAAAATAAAATAGTATATTCATACGACGGCACTGAACGACAATAAGACGAAAGGCATACGAGCATGTAACTTCTTTTTCACTCATGTTGCTTGTATTCATAAAATCTGTAAAGTCATGTCGCAGCGCTGGCTGACATACGTTCCTGTTTATGCTAGCATATACTGCAATTGACAAGTACGTTTGGCGCATTTGGTACAACAGGTCAGAACATAGTCGACTTGATTTTAATTGTTCTTCTCTCGGTATAATGCAATGTTTGGTGTGAACGCAAGCAGCAATACATTAGGTTTTATCTAAAACAATTATTAATTTCAAAACTGAAAAAATCAATCAAATAACAACTAAATCAATATAATTACTTACTTATATTCATAGATATCGTACAATTTTCATCATTTGGTGTATTAATAGGTTAATTAACATTGATTATTTATTTCATGTGTGTTTACTGCGGGATGAGGTATGCGTTAGCTGGAATATCAGCGACTATTTTAATCGGTAGCAATATCCGATCACGTGACGTTTTTAAATTTGAAGTAAGCGACGCAAATTTAATTTTGACAGTTTTACATGTTATAATTTTACTGCAAAAGCAATTGAGAAGCGATCAAAATTTTCATTCAATAAATAATCTTTCTAAATACCACTCGACCTTTACAATATCGGCTATTTTTTTATAATTTATCTCAAAACTTGCATTTTTAAATAGCCGGCAAAAATGAAAAAAAAATAGCCGGCTATTGTAAAGGTCTTGTGGTATTACTGTTGAGAATTGAATCATAGAATAGCTATTTATGCAATAAGTTGCATAATGAGAGTGTTTTAAGCACGAGATGTGAAATTGTCCACTGAGGCGCCGATCGAGGTGGACACCACATCGAATGCTTAAAACACCGATTTTGCAACATATTACATAATTTTTTTTTGTAACCAGCATTTTATAATAGAAATTAATACATTTTTTATTTTTAAATTTTTGATTTTTTTAAATTTATGGTATGCAGGTGCCAATTGCATTTTTTTTACATTTCAGAATATACAACATTTTTAAATTATGGTGATAATAATTCATATTCCATGAACGAAATTTTTGTTAATTAAATAAATAAGTTTTGTACTAGTAATGCTATTTTAATATTATCATTAAATTGTGTCAACATTGTGCAGCAAATTTTTATTAATACAGACGCGAGCAGTGACGCGAGCAGAGAGACGAGCAGTTCAGCGAGCAATTCAGCGAGCAATTCAGCGAGCAATTCAGCGAGCAATTCAGCGAGCAATTTAGCGAGCAATTCAGCGAGCAATTCACCAAGCACTTCACCGAGCAGTGCGGCGTCTGATTTTTTCATATTTTTCCGAACAAAACCAAATTTGCATCCTTTTTTGTTGTCATTAGACAAACCTAATAGTAAAAAAAAAATCAATTTTTAAAGAACATGCGCACTAGAGGCTAAAGACAGGCGCACTAGAGCTAAAAAGTGACAAAAAAAAATGAGTATATAGTCGACTTGCTTGCGTTGTGGTCCCTGGTATCGAATGCGCTAGACGTACTTTTTTATTGCTACGCTGTGCCAGCGTATTACAGTATATGTTAACATTAACAGGAACGTATGTCTGCCAGCGCTGCGACATGACTTCACAGATTTTATGAATACAATCAATATGAATGACAAAGAAGTTACATGCACGTATGGCTTTCCAACAGTATGTCTACTTGTATGTTTTTTTACGTTTTTAAATATTTATTTCAAAAAGTTATCAAATTTGAAATAATAACTTCGGCACTTTTTGATAACTTTTACGCAAATTAATATTTTTTAAAAATTCAAAAAGCATCGTGTTGCATACATCAAGATCTTTCCAGCAGTATACTTACTTGTGTATTTTATTGCGTTTTTAATTATTTTTTTTTAAAAAAATTATCAAATTTGAAATAATAACTTCGGCACTTTTTAATAACTTTTACGCAAATTAATATTTTCCAAAAATTCAAAAAGCATCGTGTTGCATACATCTTTCGAGCAGTATATTTACTTGTATATGTTATTACGTTTTTAATTATTTATTTAAAAAATTTATCAAATTTGAAATAATAACTTCGGCACTTTTTAATAACTTTTATTCAAATTAATATTTTTCAAAAATTCAAAACCCTTCGTGTTTTATACATCAAGAGCTTTCCAACAGTATGTCTACTTGTATATTTTAGTACGTTTACAATTATTTATTTTAAAAATTCTTCAAATTTTAAATAATAACTTTGGCACTTTTTAATAACTTTTATTCAAATTAATACTATTTAAAAGTTCAAAAAGCATCGTATTGCATACATCAAGGGCTTTCCAACAGTATGTCTACTGGTATATTTTATTACGTTTTTAATGATTTATTTTAAAAATTCATCAAATTTTAAATAATAACTTGGGCACTTTTTAATAACTTTTACGCAAATTAATATTTTTCAAAAATTTAAAAAGCATCGTGTTGCATACGTCAAGGGTGTTTTAACATTATTTCTACTTGTACATTTTTTTACGTTTTTAATTATTTATTTTAAAAATTTATCAAATTTGAAATAATAACTTCGGCACTTTTTGATAACTTTTACGCAAATTAAATTTTTTCAAAAATTAAAAAAGCATTGTGTTGCATACATTAAGGGCTTTCCAGCAGTATGTTTACTTGTTAAATTTTTTACGTTTTTGTTTATTTATTTTAAAAATTCATCAAATTTGAAGAAGGTTGAAGGGAGAAAAATTAGGAAAATTTGTTATTTTGTATCGCATATACCTTTAACACTATTTAAGATACATCATCCAAACTTTGCACTCTTATTAAAAATAAATTGAAAAATATGGTGGTGAAAATTTCATTCCTTAAAATTTAACCCTTATGGGTTTTTTACCCTTTTAATTTACGTCAAAAATTTGAGTTTATGTTAACCGGTATTTGAAAGCATATTCAACCATTTTCTATTAATAATTTTTGTATTATTTAAAAATAGTCCTAAATTGTCAACTTACAAATTTGACCGCTGTCACCAAATTTTGACAAACACCAAATTTACACCAAAATTGGCAAATATTAATAAAATTGATTAAATTTTACCAATAATAAATAAATCGTTCTAAAATCGAGGCCTTGTAGTAATAGCTTATCCGGGTAACTAGGGCACTACTACAAGAATGATGGCGCGGCGACTGAAAGATGGCGTGCATGTCGATTTGAAGACGTGGTTTTTAGTAATGTCACAGATAAGTATACAGATAGGCTGTTCAACGTTAATATTTGTTTCGCTACCTATTCAGTTCCCCTCAACCCGCGTGTATTTTATATTGCCTACATCTAGGAGTATGCCTGTTATATTGCCTACATCATAGTTTATTTAATTTTGTTTTGAAAGAAAACTGTAATCACATTATAATTTAACGGATGGTTTTAGAAACTGTGTCTGGACGTGGGGTTTCAACTGTTAAATTGTAACTGTTAAATTGTCTCGACGTGGGGTTGCAACTGTAATTGTTGGTTGGATGTGGTTTGGGCCATATGACGATGATTTCATATTACGTTATTAGAGTATTATATTATTTTGCAACGCCATCTACCATAGGATGGATAGACATGCCATTCAACAGGAACAGCGCCTCTCCGTGGCCGGCGTTATACTAAAAAAGCCCTCTCTGGTCGGGCGTTGGCAATATCAAAAATGCGAAACACTTTGCCCTATACGATGGCACATCTGTATATAACCTTATCTGCGGTAATGTCAAAAGTTTTATTACCGCGACGAACACTATTGTTGCTGCCTAATGTATTATAGGGACCATAAAGATTTAAAAATAAATCTTTAAATACGTATATGTGAAATATATTGCTATAATTGAGAACCTCCTTTAATTTGAAATATGTTCGTGGGAATTGATTACAGTTAACTGCTCATGACATAAGATAAAATAATGACATACACAAAAGCATGCAAAAACACATGGCCACGGAGCACATGATATCATGATATTGTTCAAGAAACGAACATATAGTTAAATATTTGTCCGCGTGGCGCTTCTTAAAGGGGGCGAAACGGTAATTCAAATTTTCAATACGATCAATAAACTTACCCAGTTGTTATGCTACAAAATTAAATTTGTATTAAACTAAATATTTATTAGAAAGTAGTGGAAATAAATTTAGCAACATAAGAGGTAGAGAAATAAAATACGCGACAGAAAGATTAAAATTTGAAGCTCACTTCACTCCTCTAAAGTTGTTCAATAAAATGCTTTTCATCGGCAAGCGTCGAGGCGCCTTTCATAGTTTGCCTGGATGCGCTGCTTTTATTTATAGAGTGCAGGCGACAGGCGTAACCTACTAAACGCGAAATGATGGGTTGATATAAGATTTTCGTGTACATACACATATTTGTTTCAAGCGTGGAAATTATATTAGCAGTAGATTTATATTGTTCAAAATTTTAGAGTCAGTTAAATTAGTGAATAAATAATGAATGACTGTTTTGAAAATTGTTCGGATCTTTGTTGTCATTATTTTACAACAAATACCTAACATTGGATTTAAGCTATTAAGTTGGTGAAATGCTGTAAATTAGTAAATTACGTCACTACATTATTCGTTAGCATTAGTTTATTGTATAAGTTGGTTAACAGAATTGAAAACAATTTAATTCAGCTTTACTTTTTAATGTAAGTATAATTTCTAAATCGACTATATACATAATGACTAATACAATAATGACTATAATACATTTTAGAAACATAAAAACTAAATTCTTATTTTGATACTTCAAATATGTTTTGATTATATCATTCAACTCTAAAAACACAATATTAAGCAAATGATTTTCTAGCTGATAAATTCATGCATAACTTATCGACCAATAGGTTACGCCAATTTCAACCAATCAAATCACTTTTTAAATGGACAACTTAAGTGAAAAATAAACCATTTCATGACAATTTATTTGAAAACGTCATATCTTTTAAAATTTGTGTTAATGTGATTATTTTTCAATGTTTAAATAGTCCAATAATTTAGTAGCATTTTTATCACGTGTTAGATTCTATCCAATTATAAAACTATTATACTGGAAATATTCTACTGTACATTATTCACGTGGGAATATTTTGGCATCTATCATCCGTAATTTAAAAAATGTCAACACTTCATAATAGAGTAATAAAGAGTTTAATAAATTGAAAATAATTTTCCAGAATATTTCTCCAGAATAATTTGTCATAAGGCACTAGCCATTCGAGCCCTGTGGGCTCGTGGCTAGTGCCTGACTACAAGTTTAAAAAATATTCTGGAATATTATTTTCAATTTATTCCCTCTATTGTCATATGTAATATAACAAGGGAAAAGATTATTATCGGTAATTTTGAATTTTATACGAAAACTACGTTGCCTAGCAATTTTACGAGTCAAATTGAAGGATCAAAAAACCGAGCGGTACGCGAGGTTTTTTGTCTGCCAATTTGACAAGTAAAATTGCTTTAGGAAACGTAGTTTGAGTGCATTAAAATGCAAAATTACCGATAACAATAATCTTTTCCCGAGTTGTATTTTAAAGATTATTTCGTGACTATACTATTTAACGTTATTAATATTGACTATACTATTTAACGTTATTATTTAACGTTATTTAATCTCTCCAAATCGTCTGTTCGACATTTTTGAGATGACAGATTTGTTCAATAGCTAATATATTGTTTACATATTTTGTTTCATGGATATCTAAATAGGTTAAAAGTAAAATGTACATTACAATTATTATCATCTATATAAAGTAACTATAGCAACGGGAGGTGTTATCGCTGTAATAGGCCCCGTAGAAATGGCAACGGGTTGTTGTCGGACTAATATATAGAAAGCTGTGATTTCAAGTACAGTATTGTGATAGGAATGAAATAATCATATTAATGTCTCGACAATAATTTATTTGTGGAATTATTTATTCCTAAACAAAATTCGAGACAAATGTTTAAATCAATTCCAATGCATTACTCATTAATTATGTTACGGATATTAAAACCTTAGGTAATATTCTAATATAATACTGTAGATTATTCTATTCATAAATTATTGAAACTGCTTTAGAGCATCTCAGCTCCCATTATATGCATTTTAAAGTGACAATCCAATTCATGTTCGAAATGTTACTCTGAGAAACTAAAAACAAGGCTATTATTTTGAAAATCGCAACAACTATTTAAGCAACCAATAGAATGGCCGCATTTAAGCTTGTTGCTATGGTTACAATTGATCAACATCAATATTTTTTTGAAATTTTTTGAAAATATTTAAAATATTTCCGATGTCACATTGAAAGGTGTTGTCAAAATTAATTTATTGGAAAAATTGGTAACATTAAATGAATCCAACAAATATATCAGAAAAACTAATTAAAATTAAAAACACAGTGATTGTAAGTAGTTTGTTGTTGGTTTCCAACGGTAGCAGAAGTGGAAGTCGAGGTGGAAGCTGAGATAAACTAAGATAGATGTAGAATGGAAATATCTAGTAGTAAAATGTCATTATAATTTATTAAATATTTTATAAAATATAATATCAATTAAGAGTTGTGCGATTTTCTTACCGAATACCATTCGTACAAAAATTAATTCCGAAATTTTTTTATCGCTTACACTCATGCATTAGTTAGCGTGAGGAAATCTGCCCTCGTCTGCGACTCGGGCAGATTTCCACGCCAACTAATGCATTCGTGAGCTTAAAAAAAATTTCTGGAAATAATTTGTGCACTTATGGTATTAAATGTGACAAGAAACCTAGATATGCTATTGTCGCTGTCAAAAACGTATGATTGTCGCTGTCAAAAAAATTAAAAAAGTTAACAAGAACCCTATTTAATACATTTAATAATACTTAATTAATGATAGTTATTAACATTGCAATTATTGTATACAATTTGCGTTCCTTGCCCAGTACTTGCACTAGCAGAATTGTAAACAGCACTGCTTGAAATTGTTAGCTTAGCTTATGAATTACAAATGTATTTTGTCACTTTGACATACAGAATACAAACTGTATACAAAAAGGCACCCTGATTTTATCATTTCAAGTGATTCATTGAATTGTTTTGTCGAATACAACTCCTGGAAGCAATCTTTTAGTAATTTTTATCAGTCAGATTAACTCGTAGCTGTTACATCTAGACAATCGCCACTCGCGCTGAAGCGCTCGCTGCGATTGTCGTTGCAACAGTTACTTGTTATCTATCTGACAGATAAAAATGGCCGGCAAGATAGCAGCCACTTGTTGTATTACATATGACAATAAATCTAGACATACTATTGTCGCTGTCGAAAATGTTCGATTGTCGCGGTCAAAAATGAACGATTGTCGCTGTCAAGGAAATAAAAAAGTTATCAATGAACGCTATTTAATTCAAAAAGTACTAAATAATATTTATAAACATTGCAATTATTATATCAATCTGCGTTCATTTAGTATTTGTACTAGTAGAATTGTGAACTGCAGTGCTAGAAACTGTTAGTTTAGCTTATGAATTAGAACTGTATTGTGTCACTTTGACAAACAGAATACAAGCAGAAACTGATATAAACAGGATACAAAAAGCACCCTGATTTTATAATTTTTTATTTCAATTTCAAAATATTTATTGTCTTGTCCAATATAACTCGTGGAAGAAATATTTGGGTATTTTTATCAGTCAGATTAACTCGTAGCTGTTGCCTCTAGACAATCGCCACTCGCGCCGAAGTGCTCGTGGTGATTGTCGTTGCAAGAGCTAATCTATCTGACAGATAAAAATTTCCGGCAATATTGCAGACACTTGTATTATATATGACAATTTAATTCGCATGCGAATACTTGCACATGGAACTGCATTTTTGTCACTTTGACTGCGACAAAAGTTTGCCCTAACTTTTCCAGTGACTAATATATGGTATACCGTTTAGAATAAATGGGTTCAGGAATACTTCTTAGTGCAAAATCGAAGAAAAAATCAAAAGTAGTATACAGCAGAACATCATTACCACTACAACATCAATTTTGCTCATTAAATTGTCTTACCGAAATACACTCGAGCTTTTTTTGTCAAATTAGTAAAGTTGCATTTTTCTAAATGCGAATTTTGTTGCTGAAAGGCAATACGACTCACAAAACTGCCAGGAAAAATGAATCGTAATTTTTTCAGTCAGGTTTTTTCATCGTATTGCCAAGCAACAAAATTCTTATTGAATAATTACAACTTTACGTTTAATAATCAAAAAAGCTCTAGTGTAATTTCAAGTGATATAGTCCATTCCATTCATATACTGCGACTTGAAACTCTAAAAATTAGTAAAACGTAAAAGGCAGAAAGACGAAAGTCCATAGCCAATTGTTTTTATTAACAATAAAGATTTAATATACAGAGAAACTAACGAAAACCGTAACATAGGGACTTCTGTTCACGGACGGTGGAGGTCGGCGAGTGAGGTACGGGTGCAGAGCAGATCAATCGGGTAAACTCGATTTTTATTCAGTGCGCTCCCACAGGTACTGGTTCTAAGACGACGATTTTCAACGATCGATCTCACCGGCACCCGCACCTCACTCGCCGACTCCCACTATCCGTGAACAGAATCCCTATGTTACGGTTTTCGTTAGTTTCCCTGTATATATAAACGTAAAATTATCTTTTTAAATTACACTAGAGCTTTTTTATTGTAGAACGTAAAGATGTAATTTTTCAATCAGAAAATGTCGTATTGTGCTGCTTCACAATACGACAAAAAAACTGCCTCTGAAAAAATGACGAGTCCGCAGGACTAGTAATTTTGTCTGGCATTTTGAGTCGTGTGACCTTTCAGCAACAAAACTCGCATTTAGAAAAACGCAACTTTATTGGCTCGAGTGTAATTCGGTAAGACAATTTAATAAGCAAAATTGATGATGTAGTGTTAATGGTGTTGTGCGGCACACTTATTTTTTCTTCGATTTCGCACTTAGAAGAATTTCCGAACCAAGTGCGAATTAAATTGTCATATATAATACAACAAGTGGCTGCTATCTTGCCGGCAATTTTTATCTGTCAGATAGATAACAAGTAGCTGTTGCAACGACAATCGCCACGAGCGCTTCAGCGCGAGTGGCGATTGTCTAGAGGCAACAGCTACGAGTTAATCTGACTGGTAAAAATTACCAAAAGATTGCTGCCACGAGTTGTATTCGACAAGACAATCCAATGAATAATTTAAAATGATAAAATCTGATAAAATCAAGGTGCCTTTTTTGTATACAGTTTGTATCTTTTCCTGTTTGTATTTTGTATGTCAAAGTGACAAAATACATTTGTAATTCATAAGCTAAGCTAACAATTTCAAGCAATGCAGTTTACAATGCTACTAGTGCAAGTACTAGGCAAGGAACGCAAATTGTATACAATAATTGCAATGTTAATAACTATCATTAATTAAGTATTATTAAGTGTATTAAATTTCGTTATTCTTGTTAACGTTTCATTTTTTTGACAGCGACAATCGTACAGTCGCGGCCAGAAAATTCCGCACGATTTTTAATCAAGTGGGTAGGTTTTTGAAAAAATTTCCTATAGTGAATCGAACTTTAAAAAACATTCAGAAATTCAGTGGCGTACAATTTATTTTCAAATTATAAAAACATATAATAAATAAAATGTTAACAATTTTATTTTAAAATTTATCATTAATGAAAATTATTAGGTTATTTAATTTAATTAGATATAAAAATAACAAAATTGAATCACATTCGAAGACAACAAATAAAATTATTTTTTTAAATCTAAAATTGTGCTTTTTCCGCACTGAATTTCGTCAGCTACTCGTTGCAACGACCATCCTTCATCTAATTTTGCTATTGCAAAACTATTTTCAGCTTCGGTTAACGTATGATACGGCATATAAAACTTTGTAAAAGTAAGAATAAAACTGACAAATCTGCTAGTTTTTAAATTAAATTGACATATCAGAAATAGAAAAATAGGCGGCTGTGGTTTAAAAACCACAATTACAAACGAAAAACACACCGTGCGGAATTTTCTGGCCGTGACTGTACATTTTTGACAGCGACAATCGAACATTTTTGACAGCGACAATCAAACATTTCTGACAGCGACAATAGCATATCTAGGTTTCTTGTCGTAATAATAGCCTTCTTTTTAGTTTCTCAGAGTAACATTTAGAACATGAATTGGATTGTCACTAGTAATATTACAAGAGAGTGAAAATAAATTGAAAATAATTTGACAAATTTTTGAAAACTTGTTGCCTGGCAATAGCCACGAAAGCCCATAGGGGTTGAGTGGCTATTGCCGTACGGCAACAAATTTGAAAAAACCTGGAGAATTATATAATCTAATTTATTTTCACTCTCGAGTGGTATTCGAAAGATTATTTTTTAATATTTAAATAAAAAATACAATGCCAAATTATTTAATTCCACATTCGGCGAAATAATTCCACATTATTTTAACAACAGATTCTTTATAATCTTTATCATTGCACTTTTTCATATTAAATGCCTAATCTTGCAAAATAGAGGCGAGTTTTGAAACTGTTGTATTTTCTTCCAATTTAAATTCTTTTTCCAAGCAAAATTATTGGAATTGTTTCCATATTGACTTGTTATCAGTTAAAGTTTCGTCTGCTGATGCAGCACTGAATCTTTTATCGGTCATTTTATAGGATGAGTAATAACAAATGTCAAATTAAAAATTAACATGTTAGAGAAATTATTAGAGTAGGGTAATGAGGGTAAATTATTCTCACTTATTAATAGCAGTATACGGGCCATAATTGGTCAGAATTTATAAGGTGATCAAAAATCCTCAAAAATGATTAGATAATGAAAACATTAAAAAATAATCAGTAAACAAAATATCTCAAACTGTAGCTCGACCTAGGTCTGACTTATTTGCTTTCTTGCAGTTGGAAACCGATAAACCTATTGAGAGGTCAGGAAAAGTTCTAAAAATAGGTAAAGCAGTTTTTGTTGTTATAGCCTTTTAGAAAATATTTAGAGCCGCAGAAAAATCATTTACTCATTTACCTCGGCTTTCGCCTCGGCAAATAATTTCCACATTTGTGATTAAATAAGACGTTACTGCCTTGACACATAAATAACTATTATGTAACAAGACGGTAAACTGATACTTTATCGAATCGTTGAAGATTGCAAGCAGATTTCAATAAAGACACTTTATTGGCGTGTTGCATTCAAGATTTGACCAACTATTAAAAGTTTAAGTCCCCCACTTTTATTTTACAAAAGCTATTTTTTTTTAAATTTTCAATGTTTGGACGTTTTGTAGGAGCTATAAGCAAAAACCAAAACTGCTTTACCAAATTTTGAAACATTTCCTCGCTTCTCGCTGTGACACCATGAAAAATTACACAGCGTGAACTCACTTATAGGCCTGACATTAATATTAGTTTTACAATTTTGTTATGTTTTTTAGCCAATATTAAAATATGGCATTGGTTATGTTGCCTTGTGACTTACCATGGTGGGATGCGGTGAAAGTACATTTAAACAAAATTGTGGCCACCAAAAATACACTGGAATTGATTGGAAGCATGCAGAAAATTTATGAATTGTGCAAGTAATTCAATTGGTTATTTACCAAAGTAAATAATTCAACCACTTTTATTTCATAGTGTGAGTTTGGATCCAGATGAGGATAAAACCGATCCCCACCAGTTTGTGGGATTTTTAAATTTCCTAGATAACGACTTAACCAGCGAAGAAAGATGTAATTTTTTAAATAAAACATTACCCAATTTAGCCAGTCGAGCCATGGAGATAAAGCAGCATAAACCAAATGGAGGTTTGCATTTTAGTTTACAGCAACAACGTGAGTAAAATATTTGAATTCATCCAATAATCAATGAAATTTTCGTATTTCTATTTTGTTATAGCTGATTATACCGAATTGGAATACTTGTTTATATCATCACTTTTAGCTAATGCATTCTTTTCAACATTTCCAAAGCGCACAAGTAAAAGTCATCCTACGTTACAAAACTTCAATTTTGCTAATTTCTTTAAGTGCCTTACAAATAATGTTCAGAAATCGAAACTGAAAAGTATTTTATATTATTTTGATTGGTTGGAAAATAACGATAATTGCAATGGTCATATGAAAATTTTTCGACAAGTAAGTACCTTTATTGAAACCATGCTTATATAACGATTTGTTAATACTAATATTTTAGGTGATGTCTAGCAAAGAATGGCTAACTATTGAAGATTGGCTAGAATGTAGTTTGCCTTTATGTACGATGACCATTAAACATGAGGGAAAATTAGAGCGGTCAGACGCTGATAGTTTGCAAGTTTGTTTCGTCAATGCAAAAATTGGAGAAAGCGTTTTCCACTACGGTGATACTCAGGTAGGATACTTAAAAGCGATATTATTTTTTCGGCTTTTAGGCTAAACTGTAGGCTCGGAGTTATGCAAACAACAATGAAACAATCAAAACAATGAAAATAAGTTCTCTGGTATTTTTTTTTACTTTTAAGTTTTCATATCGTCTGTGGCAGCTAAATTTTCTTTATTTTGAGATACTTTATTCTTGTCCATTTTTTCTATTTTAGTACAACTCACAGCCTTCCGGTTTTTTTTTATCAGTTATCATTCTATTTTGTTTCTATACCTATCCTAAAGATGTTTACTTAATTCACCACTTGATTTGCGTTCAAGAATTTGTTGTTCCATTCACCTATATCTATATCTCACCTCAACATATAACCTGTTTCGTCAAACAGCAAAATATTTCACTTCAGAGTTAGTATTTGTCATTTGCGTGTATTTTACAACAAACATTTCTTTTAATAGATATGTGTGTGTCTATGCATGAATCATGATTCAATAAAGATAGGTTGGCTTGATCGAGGGCCTCAAATTCGTCATTTATGCGCAAACGGCTTGCTCCCAGTTTTCGTAAAACCGCGAGCTTCCCGATTTGCAAATTTATGCGTGAAACGTTGCTTAGAAACTCAGGGAATTTAACGCGGAAAAACCGTTTCAGACACTATTAATTATCCTAGAAAATATCTAATGGTATATTTAGAGAGAGAACAGATGTAGCAATGAATGGACAGAAAGTTTTTTTTACCTTTTTCCGCTAATTAGCAAGTAAGTGGTTAGGTTAGGTTAGGTTAGATTCGAAACAAATCTTTCGTCAAAATATAAGTATTTTTTTTCTCTAATTTTCGGTAGCATTGGAAATTTTCTAGGGGTTATAACAAAGCCGCAAACTGCTTTACCAGTTTTTAAGAATTTTCCACATCTCTCGATCTTTCCTAATGTTTTCGGCTAAAGCACGTGGCAAATAAGTCAGATCTTGGTCCATCTATTCTTTATCAGATGTCGCAAAATTTGCAGTGTACATATTTAGACCACAAATATATTAAATCGAGATAAGGATAGTTAAAGCGATAGTAAACAATGTAAGATTATGCTAATTAGTTATTACAATACTTGGGGAATAGAGATTTTTCATTGGAATTCATTTAAGTAAAACTTTTTTATTACAAGATTTTTTTTTTAATTTCAGGAATGTATAAGTTTAGTAACAATGCCCGAACTTTTGACAACTTTATTAAACGTCGAAGCTCTTGAAGATAATGAAGTGTTAAGATTGGAAAAGGTTCGACACATTTCCATAATAAATGACCCGAAAAATCGCGCTACTCTTGATAAACTTCCAGAAGCGAGAGAAGTATAAATATTTGAATTTTAATTTTTTGAGTTTGAATTTTATATTATATTGATGAAAATATCAATAAGAATAAATTATAATTTATATGATATCAAAATGAAAAGTCGAGCTGACTTTTTGAAAAGTAATATTGTATGCGATTTAAGGAATAAATGAGCGGATTGTGGGGATAGGAAATGACAGTGGGGCACTGAAATTAAATGATTAGACAGAAACCAAAATTAACTAGAAATGAGATTCCACGGTACTTCTGTCGTTAAGTAAAAATTTCTGATTTAAATTTTCAGATTTTTTAACCGGTATCATTTTTGGTTGATATCATCTGTTATTTTTAGTTGACATTTGTCATTTTTGTTCAACATCTATCAAAGGTACCAATTTGATATATTTATCAACTTTTTCAATTTTTCGTTAAGATATATCACTTTTAGATGTCATATGTTATATTTAGTAAAAAACTGTCACTTTTAGTTCACATTTCTGATTTTTAATCACATCTATCCAATTTACTTGTTTTTATTTCAGATTTTTTTTTACTTTTTATTAAAATCTGTAATTTTTTGACCTCTGGCATTTCGGGGAAATTCAAGATATTTCAATTCGAACTCTGTCTCCTTAAGTTGAAATTTGTCAACTTTAATTAATGACAAATAAAAAACATTTATTTACAATCATATATGTAGGGACGCAATTTATGTATTTTTGAAAGTATGAAAATGACACATTGTGGACTTTTACTTTCCTCTCTTGGGTGGAAAGTGTTCACTTTCCACTCCAGATAACACTTTACAACCTTGAATTTCCATAGCACCAACACAAAAAAAAAATTACCAGCTTGATATTGATGTGAATTTTGTTTTAATTTTGGTTTGACGGTTCAAAACTTCAGGGAGTTAAATTTATTATCTCTTATTTTCGGTTTTATGTATGATTGTAAATAAAATATTATACAAACCTCGGTGGAAAGTTTCATTACTCTCTTGAGATGTAGTTGATCTTGGCGCTTCGCGCCTCGATCAACTATCTCATCTCTCGACAGAAATGAAGTACTTGATATTTTTTCATCAACTAATATCGCATTTATATAATGATTGTACATAAAATAGTATGCTAACCTCGGTCGAAAGTTTCAGCACTGTCTCGAGGTTCAGTTTACCTTGGCACTTCGCGACTCTGTTAACTATCTAATTTTGCGACAGTAATAAAACACTTTCCACTTCGATATGTAATATACATTACAACGATATCTGTGCTAATAATCAACAGTAATACCACAAGACCTTTACAAATAGCCGGCTATTTTTTTTTCATTAATTTATCAAGAAAGCTTGCATTTTAATAATTTAAACGAGAACTTATCAAACATTAATAATCTGATTAAAGCCCGAGAGCTTTAGCTCGAGGGCTTTAATCTTCGATTATTAATGTTTGATAAGTTCGAGTTAAATTATTTAAAAATGCAAGACTTGAGATAAATTATAAAAAAAATAGCCGATATTGTAAAGGTCGAGTGGTATTTAGAAAGATTATTTATTGAATGAAAATTTTAATTCCATGCCCAACTTTTAGGAATATCGCACAATTCTTTATTCGTGGTTGATTCCTCCAATTTATACGCTTTAGTTATGCAAAATTTTTCAAACTGTCGCCAAATACTCGTTTGGCTCTTAAGCGTATTAATTGGCGCTTCTTGGTTGACCAATTCGTCGATTTTGTTCTCATTTATTTCGCCAAATCTATCAATTTTTTCGTTTTCAATTGCTTTTGCAGTAAAATTATAACATGTAAAACTGTCAAAATTAAATTCGCGTCGCCTACTTCAAATTTAAAAATGTCACGTGATCGGATATTGCTACCGATTAAAATAGTCGCTGATATTCCAGCTAACGCATACCTCATCTCGCAGTAAACACACATCAAATAAATAATCAGTAAACAACTTAATGTATGAAAACGATATAAAAATCCATAAAATCATTCACAATCAATCAGACTGTCTTGTCTCGTGAACTTCAGCGGGTTTTATACAATGTAGAGCAATGGTGTCACGTTGATTTGTTGCCACTAAATATTGCTAAGTGCTTAGTTAAATCATTCCATAAGACGCGACAACCCTTGCTTTATGATTATTGCTCGGCTGGTACATTGTTGAATACACCAGAATTAGTTGTCGACTTGAGCATCACTATTGACACCAAAATTTCATTTGTGCCACATATCCCTGCGACGAACTCTTCGGCATTTAAATCACTTGGTTTTATTCTAAGAAATGTGCGCGACATGCGTAATATTGATGGTACACGTGCTCTGCATTGCTCTCTTGTTCGTACCAAACTTGAGTACGGCAGCATAATTTGGTCTCCAGATAGTGTGAGCCACGCACCTTGGAACGTTTTCTAAAATAGCTCAGTTTCCGAGCCTGTGGACATTATCCTCCTCAAGGTACTCCACAGTCTGAATTGCTTCAGTGTTTTTAACTTCCACAGTCTCAACCATCGTAGGACTTTTACAGCACTGGTTTTTCTTTGGAAAATTCTGAACATTCAGATTGATTGCCCGAACTTTACAAACATGATTACATTCCGAATTCCTAGATCAGGGGTGGGAGCACATTGACGCTAGAAGTTGAATTCGACTTTTTTATAATTCAAATATCAACTTACAATCAAATGTTCAATCCAAATTACATTGTTTTTTTAATTATCTTATTTACCAAATATTCTGGTTTGTTTATATTCGTGACCTTGTACGGTTGTTGCTATTCATTAACCTTGTAAGTAGCACTATTTGCTGATGTTGGCTAAATAAAATTTGTTGAACATTTAATGTACTTGGCCTACTTGACATATGCCTCCTCCCGTAAGCGCTGGACCCACAGTGCTAATTTAACATCTTTCTTAAAAACTACTGAATTGATTTACAATTAAACTTAAAATCTAATTAATTCTTAATTGATTGCAAAATAAAAATTCGCTGGAAATGAGATTCCACAGTACTTCTCTTGTTGATATACTAAAATTTCTTATTTAATTTTTTGGAATTTTGCAGCATTTTTTGTGGAAAACATTTTAAAGGGTTATTTAAAAATGTTTTTTAAATTTTAACTAGGAGCCAAATTAAAACAAATCTAATCGATAAAGTTAAGAGCTGGATATTCAAATAACTTTTGTAGTGTTCATAATTTCGAATTTGAAGTATCTAATAACGACATAACACGTATGCGGATTCAGCAATAAATATAAGCCCACATTATGACTTTCATGTAACTTACTCGAATAATAGTCATCATTAAAAATAATAAGGGGCGAAAAACTATTGGCAAAGTTACCAAGTTCCGGTATAAATATTATTCAAATAAAACATAAAAACTTTTAATATTAACTTATACTAGAACGTTTTCGACGATATATAAGTAAACGTAATTAAATACAAGCAACTCATTTACTATGTTTGAACATGCATAGTTGGATTCGTTTTATGAAACATTTTCAACTATTTAGAATGAAACCTTACAATCCGACTGTTGATCGATGTCAACTAAAGCTCGGAAAAAAAATGAAAATTTCCGATGAGGTTTGTGTAATTTGGACTTTGACGAAAAACTAGTTCATAACTAGTTTTTGTTTATAAGAATGAATATTAAAATTTAATAATAAATAATTTAAATATTCAAATCCCAATAATAATTTGATTTATTACTTCTCTCGTAGAGGAAGTATTGTATTCATGAAAAAAAAAATTTCTACAAATTTCATTTTTTTCTACTTTATAGAATGCGTAGATTACGAAAATCATATTCACTAATTTCCGTCTGTCGGTCTGTCGGTCTTGCCGACAAAATTTGCGTCCTTTTTTTCTACCTGCCCATTGATTAGGTCAAAGAAAAACAAGTTAGAAAATTCTCAAGGACCTGCGTATTATTGGCCAAAAACATGCCAAAAACAGCAAAATCGGTGCATCCACTTAATATTCTAAAGTTGCAGACCGATTTTGACCAAATATTATACATATTTTTCGTGTATACCCCAAGTAGTGAATGCTTTCAAAAAACCTGGAGATTTTCCAAGGGTTGATTTTTTATTAAGGGTTGAAGGGTCAAAAAGTTGTAAAAATGCATATTTTGTGCCAGGAGGAACATTTTATTTGAACCAAATTTGGCATACATATTAGGAATACATTGATAAAAATGCTAGTAAAAGTTTCGTCCCTTAAAAATCAGCCCTTGTGACCTGTTGGTTTTTTAAATTAATTGTTCAAAAATTGACGGTGTTTTGATTCGTATATGTCAGCATAACCCACCATTTTCCATAAGTAATTTTATATAGATTTACATAATGAATGATTAAAAATAATTTAATGGGCCATTCAAAATAATTTAATGGGCCTCCTGCACTATTAATGGGCCATCCGTACTCATAAAAGTATTCAGAAAATCCTGGATTTGAAGAGTTCAATGTTAGTGTAAAGTAATTGCAAAAATTACCCTAAAATTGGAATAGATATAAAACTTGTTAGATTTTTTATGTTCATCGAGGTTAATTTAACAGAATATTTATCTTCAGTCATAAAAGATATATATTTCAAAAGTTTACACCGTATTAGAGACGCCTCATTTTGAATTTGAACATCAGTAAAGAGAGATTGCTTTATGGGGGTGAGAGTCCGCAATCTTCTTTGATACATATTATAACAAACATAAATGCAATTTCTCACTATTGTATGCCTTTGGCTGTGCTACAGTTTTAAGTAACGAGTTTTTATTTGTAAAAATCTCCTATTTTATGAATTTTCAGAAAAAAAGCTTGAGATCAATGTTGTAGACAAAAAATTGGACTAATCCTTTATTAAAGACTTTTTACTGTAGCACCATATCGAAACTTTTATGTTATCAAATTTGTTCCGTTAAGACAGGAGGCCGTACTTGCAAAAAATGAGATTTTTAGATTATTGTTTAATCAAAAAAGGGATGGCTCGTTTCATCGTTTTCTTAAGGAAATCAGTCCTATCTACTCAGAATTGAAATATGTTTTAGGCACAACTGAGTTGAAATTAATTTATTTCATCCTAGTTACGAGAACCGAAACTTCAACTTTACGAAAGCAGGCCAAAAGTATAGTAGCGGGCGGAAAAATAAACCAAAAGCCGCTCATAATTACAAAGAACTAAATGATATTAGTGTTAAAAGTGAGATTTTATTTTGTGAGTGGAGAAGATTACGGAACGAGCGCAGCAAGTGAAGTAACTCCACGAACAAAATAATATCACGTTTAACACGAATATCATACTAGATTTTTTGTACGACTGCTGAAATTTAGTAAAAAATAAATTTATTAAAATTTTGCATAACTTGTCAATGATGATCTGTCGATTCGAAGTATAATGCTCATTATTCTACGAATTAAGTATTATGAAATCAACTTGAATGACATACGATTGACCATGCTACCAAGTATTAATAAATATGATTAATATTCGAATGAATTGTTATTCTTTACTAGTTACTTATGCTTGATACAACCTAATAACTACCATAAATAAATCAATCAAATTCGGCATACTTGAATTTCTTTTATATACATTCCTTTATAAACAAATACATTTGAATGGTAAAAGTTGTAATTTTGAGCAATCGATTGTCTTTGTTATTTTCTAAGGAATTTGTCTGGCATTATAAAATGTTAATTATAATAATATGGTTTAAAATATTTTTAATTTTTTGGAACATGCGGTTTAGCGGGAAATAAGTGCAACCTCATTATTGTTTTAAATAAAACAGCTTTGTTATGTTGAAATTTTGTAATGTAGAGTTAAAAAGTACATACTATACATATACATAAACATATAAAACATAAATCATACACATATACATAAACATAAATATCTTTATTCAAAATGTTAAGAAATATGAAAAAAAATATTAGCGCAAAATCAAGATACATTTGAAGACAATGATATGAAATATAATATAGGCCTGTCCAATGTCACATCACTAAGCGAGGACGCTAGAGGAAAAGTTCGGGAAATATGTGGTTTATGTAAAAGCACGAGGAAATACAATAGATATATAAGTTGTATAGCACCCTTTGTTTACTTAACAATGTTTTGTGACATGATCAGTAGTAAAAATAATGTGGGATAAAACATACACAAGAGAAACACCTGTTCCACGCTTGCGTCAACTTTTCATGTAAAGCGCAAAATTCAAATTTGTTTGTAATAGTATTTTTGACTCACATTCACTTAAAAAAAAAAGTTTTTTGAAAATAATGCCCATCGATAAAATAAAATAAATATTTTTATTATACATAAAAATTAATATTTTTTTATGCATGTTAGACTAAAAATGAATAGAGTTTTGGGGGTTATGAAGTAAAGCAGAACTTTTTAAAAACAATACATTATTTACGTAATATTAATATTAATAGTATATTAGTGAACAAGCATATAATTTACGCAGGTGATGTTTGAAATCACCAAAGAGAATAATTGCCATTATTTGCGAGTATAATACTGTACTTTATATACGCTTTATTTGCCGTTAAAATATTATTTTTAAAAGAAATTACATTACACTACCAAATGGCGCTAGTTATCTTTCTCAAATGTAACGTTTTGTCTATGCTATAACTGACTTGACCGTAAATTTTTAAACGTCAACGTTTTTGCAAAATTTTCTTCTCATTCGGATTCGGAAAAACCACGCAATACTTCCTGCACCTAACAGAAAGTGTTAAAATCTAAAATAGTATTCTGCCAAAAAAATACTTTTTTCTCCAACCGTCAAAAAAGAGCTCAATTTTAATACTAATATTTGTCAAAAAAGTGGCCAATTTTTATACAGTAAAAAAATGAATTTGTGCTTAGGCAACATCAATACTTTTTCTCCTAGGACGAAAAAGTACTTTTTCTCCTATGAAAAAAAACTACCTACTGTATTAGTAAAACATTTGAAACCACTTCTTTTGCTATTAGAGCCACTTCTGGCGGAGTATTTGGTAGTTCTTCGTCATCGAGATCGATGATGATTTGATTTGACAGACAATTTTACTCATGTATAGATTATGACATATGAGACAATGTTGTTCTCGGTTTTTGTCGATGTATGAGCGGATAAAATAAAAATTTTTTTTAGTGGATATTGTAATGTGATACCTCGTTATCTCCGTGACTACATGCACATAAAACTTAAAAATTAAAGTAGTCTGACAATACTTGTCAAATTTTATTAATTAACATAAAATACAAAATGAGTCGATTGATTTCGATTTTTTCATTCGCAAAATTGTCTTGTTAAATTGCACTTGAACTTGTTTTTGATATCGGATATTTTTTGATTTTATTACTCAAACGAGGTTTCCTTTTAGCAATTTGCCTCATCAAGCAGAGAATATATAATATAGGCCCTAATATATAATATAATATATAATATTTTTATCAAGCTGCCATGATAAAAACGCTCGTCCTGCGACTCGCGTTTTTATCATGATAGCTTGATTCGTCAAATTTCCAGGCAACCTCGTTTTCGTATAAAATAAAAAAATATCCGATGAAAAACAAGTTCTTGTGCAATTGCATACGATCAAATAATATGTAAAGCGTCATGGCTACCTAATAATTACAGTACAAAATGTCTAGATAAATTTTAAATTAATGATTTTATAATAATTTTCGCGGTTGGAAAAAAAAATAGTATGTGTTATTCGGATTAAAAGAACTTTGTTGGATTCGCAATATTTGCTCAAACATATTGCTCATCAGACACTTTTAATCCTAATAACACAATATACTAATTTTCTTAAAAAAAATATATTTATTTTCATAATATATTTACCCGTTCATCCAATCAGTCGTGTGTAATTGAGCTCCTCAGTGAATTGAGAATAATTGTTGTTGTAATCCCGCGAAATATATTACAAGTGTGTTTTATTGGTCCATTGAGTGCTGCCGGTCATAGTACATCGAAAATCTGAGTGATTACTACCGACTATCATTGCTGCGAAAGATTTTATTGTAAATTTTGACGTTTATAAAAAATTTCGAGAAAAAAATACTCTAAACTCTAAATTGGATCTGGATTTGGAAATTTGTCATTGTTTTTACTTGCTTAGAGGATGAATATCACAAGCGAGTAACTAAACTGATTAAGTTGCTCCACTCTGCAGCTATAACACTATAATAAAATTTGGATAATTAATTTAATTAATTGTACTAAAATACACAATTCCTGAAAAAAAATGAATAACATTGATTGCCAGATCCAGTCCCAACCACTAACTTCTAAAGGAACAAAATGCTTACATTGTGAGAAGTGTTTCAAAGGAACACATGGTTTAAATATTCATTATTCCAAAATGCATCAAATTCTAAGTCAACCAAAAAGAATACATTTAGAAAATAATTCAAATTTTGTTAATGAGATTGATGACAATGAACAAGTAAATTATTTGGCTGAATCTTTAAGTAGACTAAAATCATCGACAATCATAATCAAACGAATTCCCAAAGTTGCACGCAGTTCAGTAGCCAGTAGATTAACATACCTTATTGACCGCTGTACATCTTTAAATGATTTTAATTCTTGGGAATGTCTGGTTAAATTTCCTTATTCGGTGTTAAAATTACCAAAAGAAAAATCTAAAATAAACTTGACTACTTTTGTAAAACAAAACTGTTCAGATCAACAACAAGCAGTAAATCCGACACTCATTCCAAAATTTAAAAAACCAACGTCACTACAAAAAAGAATTGAATCGAAGATATCAGACGGAGATATTTGAGGTGCAATTAAAATATTATCTTCAGATGATAGTTTAGCTCTTCAAAACTCTGAAACTTTAACTAAATTAAGACTTAAACATCCAAGTCCGTCTAGAATTTTACAATTTCCTGAAGAACTACCAAACACGGAACCAATTTCTATTAATAAAGAAGATGTAAAAAGTGCAATTTTAAGCTTTCGAAATGGTTCGGCTGGAGGTATTGACGGATTACGACCACAACATTTAAAAAATTTGTTATTTTTGAACCTTGGAGAAACTAGTACTAAACTCCTATACTCATGTACCAGACTTTTTAAACTTATGCTATCTGGACAAATTAATCAAAAAATTGTACCTATTCTTTATGGTGCATCTCTTTGTGCTTTAACTAAGAAAGACGGTGGTATTAGACCAATTGCTGTTGGTACAACCTATCCAAGACTAGCAGCTAAACTGGAATGCAAAGCAGTTCGAGAATCAATTGGACGATATCTCCGACCAGTTCAAGTTGGTTTTGGAACAAACAATAGATGTGAAGCAGTGGTACATACATTTCGAAGTTTTATTGAGAAGAACAAATCTACCAACAAAATAATTTTGAAAATTGATTTCAAAAATGCATTCAATTGAATAGAACGAGACATTATGATGGATGAAATTAAAAAAAATGCGCCTCAATTGTTTCCATTCTTGTCACAATGTTATAAAAATACTTCGTATTTATTTTTTGGTACTAAAAACATATTGTCACAAGTTGGAGCACAGCAAGGAGATCCGGCAGGTCCAATGCTTTTTTGTCTAGCAATTCAACCGATAATTTCCAAATTTAATTCTGAACTAAATGCTTGGTATCTCAATGATGGAACGATTGGTGGAACTCCTGATTCAGTGGTTAAGGACTTTCGATTACTAATAGATAATTGTCAAAATTTGGACTTCAAATTTATGAAAATAAGTGTGAAATTTTTTTGTGTTCTACTTACGATCCGGACACCTATAAAATGTTCGAAAATATATGGCCTGGAATTCGAATAACATCTGAAGAAATGGTCTTGTTGGGCGCACCTTTGTTACATGAAGCAACTGATTTAGTATTTGAAAAGAAAATCAAGGAACTCAGACTTATGTTTGAACGTTTAGAAAACTTAAGTTCACATACAGCTCATTATCTTTTGAGACATTGTTTGACTATACCAAAGCCTTCTTATTTATTGAGGACCACTCCATTATATAATTTTCAAAACACTATAGAACTTTTTGACAAAGAAATATTTGAAGTTTTGGAAAAAATTGTGAATGTTCGATTAGACCAAAAACAGATGCTAATAGCTTCCTTGCCAGTTAAAGATGGAGGACTTAGAATACGGAAAATCAAAGACATTTATTTGCCCGCGTTTCTCTCTTCAGTGAATGCTTCTTCAGGACTAACTATCTCCTTTATGTCTCTCTCTCAGGAGCAAGGTTTGTCTTGGATTAGTGGATATGATGAAACACTGAAAGTATGGAACAGTTTAAATAATGGCAAAATTGCAGTCAAACCATCAATTCAAAAAAATTGGGATGTTATTAATACTGATAGAATTTATAACAATCTAAATTTTGAAAACAATATTGAAAAAGCTAGATTACTTGCTTCTAAATCTACATATTCAGGTGCTTGGTTGAATACCCTGCCATCTAAGAATTTAGAAACATGGATGAATGACAACGTTTTCCGCATATCTATTGGCTTACGCTTAGGGTGCAATTTATGTGAGACTCATCGTTGCATCTGTGGTGATATGGTCGATAGATCTGGAATACATGGTCTATCTTGTTCCAAGAGTGTGGGTCCACAGTCTCGTTACCGAGAAATCAACAACTTGATTCAAAAAGCCCTGTCTTTGGCTAACATACCATCAATATTGGAACCTGTTGGTTTATTTAGACAAGATAGAAAAAGAGTAGATGGTATGACTTTGATTCCATGGTCACATGGTAAACATCTTGTCTGGGATGCAACGTGTTCTGATACCGTTGCACCATCTTATTTAAACATTTCGTCTAAGTCATCTAAAGAAGTAGCTAACGTTGCGGCTGCCAATAAAAGAAGAAAATATCAAGAAATTATTAAAGCTGGATATGCTTTTATCCCATTTGCAGTAGAGACGTTAAGCCCTTGGTGTAATAAAGCTGAATCATTTATAAATCATCTTGGAAAAAAAATAATAGATGCCACAGGGGAGAAGAAATCCAAACAATACTTGATTGAAAGAATAAGTTTGGCAATCCAGCGTGGAAATGCGACAAGCATCATGGGAACATTACCAAATACAATTGCTTTAGAAGAAGTTTACATTTTAGTTTGATTTATTTATTTATTTATTTTTATGTGTCATTTTTGAATTTTATTTTCTTAAATACTATATACCTATATTATACACGGGTATGTATAACGACTATCATTTTACTTAAGGAAACACTTACATAATGTATGTATTATTCAATAAGTGTGGATTAACTTTTTTATCCACATTTAACAAGAAAGTATTTTTTGGCAGAACAATATTTTAGATGTTATACCTATATAAAAAACTTTACGAGGAATTCAACACTTTCTGCAAAATGCAGGAAGTATTGAAAGAATTTTGTACAGGTTTTTCAGACCGCAACATCGTTTTAAACATCACAAATTCGAGCCACAAAATAATTTTGCAATTCTTTTGACGTTTAAAATTTTACTGTCAAATCAGTTATAGAAAATCAGTTATACAAAACGTTCGAGATGAGAAAGATAACTAGCGCCATTTGGTAGTGTAATCTAATTTTCTATAAAAATAATAATTTAAGAGACAACAAAGTGTGGATAAAGTACGCATTGTACTCGCATATAATGGCTGTATATATCGTAGTAAACTCGCCTGTTAACCTAATAAAAGTTGTTTGAAATATAATACTGATTTTAGGTAAATATTTGCTGCCTAGACGCCGATAACTACAAAAAGCTGCCAATAAGTCAATATGAAGAAGACAATATTTTACGTGAGCTCAATAAATGCTTGCTAGCCTTTCAACAAAAATCACTTTGTAATAATGCTACATCCATATTTGAAAACAACAGTACTGTGGTGTCATATAATCATTACCAGAGACGACTTTCACCTATTGGAGAATGTTTAAACTTGAACCAAACCGATTCTACCTCAATACCATTAATCTTACAACAATCGTGTAGTACTAGTGCAAGTGGAACTGAATCTCCAAACACTAGTATTATCAACCTTTTCGGTAAGGTGAAAGATGCACATTTGCACGCAAAAGAAGTTAGTAAAAACGAAACTTTAGTGCATAATCGACGTGGACGATTTATAGTACTTGGATCATCTGGGGAATGCTTACCAGTAACGCGGAAATCATTAGAAAAAGAGCAGGATCCTTCTTACTCTAGCTGCGAATCAAGTGAAGAAGAATTTCACACTGCTAAAACTAGCTTAACCTGTAGTATGAAAAGATATCGGAGGATTTATGTTTAAAATATTACTTCACAATTACAAAAATTATATGTTGAATATTTTACTTTCTATACTATTTGGATTATTGTGTTGTAAATTTACATGTAAAGCATAACTCCTCCAATAAAACAAAATTTTTATTCTAATGAATTTTAATTTTAGGTAGTAATGAGGAAGAAGACTCGAATAAACGATATAGCATTGATTTAGAATCATCGGAACAACGTCAAAGTTTTGCTCAACGTCTACGTGATGCTCTTCATAGAGAAATTTCTATAACTCCACCAAGTTCTGAAGAAGATTCAAATTATGCTGTTGGAATTTCAATTGATGGTTCTCAAGTTGCGGACCACAATATCAAGTAAGATGTTTATATTACGTAGTTAAAAAGTAACAAATTGTGGTCTCTAGGGGTAAAAAATAGTCAAAATATTATGCGTAATACCTGTTAACCGCGATACCGGTTATTTAAATTAATACTAGTGAATTTGTAACAATAATAATTAAGTCGGGTTTAGGTTCATCTAACCGCTATGCATCAACAATAGTCCACTAACCATTAAGAATTAGCAGTATCCACTATTATACTTCGATCATATTTCACATGTTGTAGAATACCACTTGTGAGAATTTGCACCACATTTTAAAGCCGATTTTTATGACCACACCGGTACATTCGGCTGCACCAAAAAATTCGCAACAAAAAAGTCTTTTGTTCTAAACTAGGCAGCGAAAGTGCTCGGTTTTATCTACTTTGAAGACACCAACCACAAAACTTAGGCATTATTGCATAGCCCAAGTTTTCTTTGCCAAACAAAGGATTTATAATCCAATTCGGGCCGCAAATTCATTTGGTTTTATCCACTTTGTAATTCTGCTAAGAAAAAACAACACAACGGCTATAGCCTACATAAACCGTATGAGCGTCACAAGAAGCCCACGATTGAACGACTTATCTAGGCAGATATGGGAATGGTGTGAGAAACGAGAAATCATGATATATGCTTCCTATATCAAATCAAAAGAAAACGTGGTAGCAGATAAAGAATACAGAAACACCAACTCTGAAACGGAATACTATCTGAATAACAAAGTTGTTGACAAAATAGTTTGCGCATTGGAAACTTCGTACATCGACCTATTTGCCTCAGGACACAATAATAAATGCGAAAATTTTGTGGCATGCAAAAGAGACTTTGATGCTATTGCAATAGATGCATTTACAATTGACTGGCGTAACATAAATGTTTATGTTTTCCCTCCTTTCAGCCTTATAACTCAAGTACTGAACAAAATTATATCTGATTCAACAGAAGAAATAGTTGTAGTTTCACTGTAGAATACCCAACCGTGGTTTCTGTTGTTCCAAAAATGGTTAATCTCAAACTTAATCAAATTACCGCCTAACCAAATCACTTCTGTTGTCCACTTTTGGGGAAACTCGCCCACAATGGAAAACCCTTACCCTGAGTGCAGGGAGACTATCAGGCAAGCTATGGAAATAAAGAACGTTCCATGTGAATAAGTACCAGGAGTGATAGCTTCATTAAGTGACAACACTTTAAAACAATATAATACTACAATATCAAAATGGTAGAAATTTTGCAAGAGAGTTAAAATCCAAGTATTCAATCCGGAAGCGGAAAAAATCCTAGAATTTCTTACTCACGAATACGACAGCGGTTCAAAATTTACAACATTGAATACTCACAGAGCAGAATTAGGCCCATAGGCCCAATTAGGCTCCATCAAACCTCACGAAGAGTTAGTTAATCAACAGATTTGTAAAAGGGGTTTTCCAAAATAGACCGTCATTTCCAATTACCATCATTATCATTGGAAAAATTGACCACAACGCTTGCACTAGTACTTGCGCATATATCAGCCCAAAGAGTTCAAACCCTATCCAAAATAAAAATTGCGGACATAGAAACATCAGAGGAAAAAATGTGCAATTATTTATCACATTAAAACGTCTAGACCAAGGAAATTGCAACCGACACTTGTTTTTCCCCTTTTCAAAGATAAGCCAAGCCTTTAACGATAATGTTCTATATAAATATAACATAAGATATCAAACACCAAAATAACCAATTACTTACAAGAAACCACACGGAAAAGCATCACCACAAACCATCAACAGGTGGATAATGATTGGTCTAAAGAAAAGCGGAATAAATACCAAAAAGTATACCACTCACAGTACCCGACAGAAGCCGTCGGCTGCAATTCGGAAAGGGGCCAATATAGAAACAATCCGGAAAGCAGCAGCTGAAGCTAATTTTGCAGTTCATAATTTTTACTTTTTTTATTATTACTATACTATAAGCGTTCTTGTTTTATATTTTTTATTATTATAACACATGAGAAATGTGATCAAAGAATAATTAGAGATTAAACAACCTACCTGTAAGGAAGTTCAAATCTTAATTATAAGAGATCACATTTCGAAATATTTCACAACCCGGATCTCACAACTTTCCCCTAAATGATATAATACCTTTCCTACCATTATCAAATAGCATTGCGAAGAGTGGGGATAGGTGCAGCCGAATGTACCGGTGTGGTCTTAAAAATGGGCTTTAAAATGTAGCGCGAATACTCACAAGTGGTATTCTACAACATGTGAAATACTTCGAAATGTGATCTCGTATAAATGAGATTTGAACTTCCTTACAGGTAAGTCGTTTAATCTCTTGTTAACTTTGGTTTTGTTCAATAAAACACTGATTAAACAAATAACTAATATATTATACTCGAATTAAAACAAAGAATCCTCCCGATAAGCTTTCCCACTTCTGCTCGAGCTCTCTTCCTTTTACAACCACGCCCTCATGGCGCCACATTTAAAATCTCGCGATACAAATTTTTATCCCTCGACCATTCCTGACAATACGGGTGACCACACCCGAAAACTATTCAAACTAATATTTTAATAGAACAAACTATAACTAAAAGCTATACAATCATAAAACATATCCTAATCTAACACATATTCGTCAAACTTTTTAGGCAGACGAAGGCAGACGACGCCTTCGCGGTCTCACTTTGCGACTCTTGTTCCTCCATAACAGAACTAGCAGTTTCTCCCGTTTCCACAATTTTCTCGTCGGATTCAGGATTTGATTCGCTATCAGAATCTGATTCAGTATCTTCTCGATCTGGATTCTTACAAATTTTCAACTGAGAAAAGTGTGCGGTCGTACTATAACAACGACCTCTGTTATTATCTGAAGACGATATTCGATAAACGTCATGTGGTAGTACTTGAGTTATAGAGTATGGACCTCGATACTTTCTATTCCATTTGGTGGATTCGCCGGTGCTTGTGGAGTCTCCTGACGTACACAATATCTCGAACTTTAAAATTATCAGATTCTTGTGCTGGAGTCCAAGGTGGATCTTCTCCAGAATATTATCCTATATCTTATCTTATATCTTTCTTAAATTCTGGACACGGTTCGATCCACACCAAAATGACCCATCAGATTATGGAAACGAACTACCAAACTCTTACGTACAGACTTTGGAATGACGTACCCTTGACCATCTACAATAACAACTTTTCGCAAACGTCCTTACACCATACAATATCCATGCGTACTATTTTTCTCTTCCTTGGAACGATCTTCTTTTGGTTTCTTCAAAATCTCAATTTTCGGCAAAGTTCTGGATCAAACTTTTGAACAATCAAAACGTGGTCCATTGTTTTAACTCCCAAACGACACTTTGATATGCGTAAAGTCAACTTAGCGCGCCGAAGAGCCCAAAAAACTTGTTCGTGACACAAAAACATATCGTCCCAATCCCGAGCTAGAACTAATATATCGTCCAAATAGTTCATCACAACCGTATTCCGTAAATTTCCCAACGTTGAGTTGATTAAGCGACTAAACTCGTACGGGGTATTAGTTAGCCCAAAGACCATCCGCTCGAATTGGCCTTTCTCATCTGGTGTTATGAAGGCAGTTTTCTCCTTGGCTTTAGCACTCAGTGGAATCTGTAAAAATCCATTAACTAAATCTAAGCTGCTAAACAAACGCACCACTCAATGTTTCAAACTGTTCATCGATCGTAGCAATAGGAAAATTCTTGCTTACAGTTTGAGCATTTAAAAACCGGTAATCACCGACCAATCTGGGATGTTCGTCCTTTTTCTGAACAAATAAAACCGGAGTAGCATACAAAGAATTTGTATCACTCACTATATTAGAATCGCGTCACTGTTTTAGAATTTCCGCAATCGCCTATCGCTCGGTAACACTCGCGCGATACGGCTTTTTCTGAACGGGTACGTTATTGTCTTCAATATCTGCTTCCATCAAGTCCGTACAGCCTAACTCGGAAAGTTTTAAAGCAAAACAATTGCAAAAAGAATTGCACAATTCAACTAAATTTTCTACAACTTCAGGTGCTGTGTCTTCATCAGTAACAATCATTTTTGTCGTAATTGGCTCACGAACTTCAGAACATTTTCCAGTAGCATTGCAAATAATTTAGTTGACACATCTTCCCAACACTTCGTCCATCTTTACGTTTAAAACGCTCCTGGAATCGTTTGCAACTGGTACAAGTACTTTTTCAGTATCCACGAAAGCCTTAATAAAATTGACAGAATTCGGTTCCATTTTTTGCTCATCGACACTATGAATTTTTACTCGACTCAACACGTCAACTACTTCTTCAACTTCCTCTAGAAAATTATTAGCCCATTGAAACTTCAGGGAATTTTCTGCTCTGATATACGTAAATTCCGGCCTTTCAGTAAAGCTTCGTCCTATGATGACATCGCATCTTTGAGCTGAATCTGGCACAACACATAACGATGCACCATCAGCATTCACTTCGTCTAACTTCAAACTCACACGGACTGTTCCTAAGCTGTTGATTGAAGTTCCACCAAACGCATACAACTCTTTAGTTTCCGGTTCAACCGACAGACTTTCTCTGGTTACGATGGACTTTTTAATTGTGCAGACGGCACTACCTGTATCCACCATAGCAGCCAACAAAGCATGATTTACATTAACAATTTCCAAACATTTCTCCACGGAATCGACTTGTCTTCTTACTTGAATTGAGAAAACTCCGTTGCCTCTTGCAGCTTGAGGACCTTCCGGACAATCTCGCTTTATATGCCGTGGTTTCTTGCACTTGAAACAAACAAATTCCGTTTAACTACAAGCAGTTGAAACATGGCCTTTTGCACCACATTTAAAACATCTGATGTCCTTCTTTTCAACTTTGATCATTGATTTATTGACAACTGGTACCTGGGTTTTTCTTTCTTTAGTAACTTCTTTAGCTCGAGTCATCATTTTTTCTACTAACAAAATATCATGCCACAACGCATCCAACGTACTGTGACTTTTCACCAACAAACTACTTGCAATTTCAGGTTTCTTCAAACCTTTTATTATTTCGACTCGACTTTTGAAATTTCTTCAACGGTTAATTCTAACTCATGACATTACCTTCTTTTTTTTTTTAAATACGTAGCGAAAGATTCATCTGGCTTTTTAACTCGAATTTTCATCAAATCCCATCTATCTGAAGTCTTTATCTCCATTAAAAACAAACATATTGTTCGGAACTGCCGGACCGACTCGATTTTGCGACAACGAATTCATCATCGCGGTCACAGCTTCCATCATGCTTTTAAATTGAGCTGCGGTCTCTTGCGGAGTCAACGACATTTTAGCAAAATTGCATGAAAAAATAAAAGAGGCACGTAACTGCTACTGCTGTGTGCCGCAACCTTCAGACTAATTATTAAATGACAAACTTTACTGACTTGTACTAAAAATAGCTATTATTTTATTTTATGTCAGATTGATGTTTTAATCCGAGTTTGAAGTGAAAATGACGTGAGAATTTTACTAATGGAAAACTGATATACTGATTGATTTACTCAATCGTAAGAATGGTATCATACAATGCAAATAATCAGGTTCGGTTTCATGTTAGCAAAATAGTGCTACATAGATTGAATTCAGCAAACAATATTAAAAATATAATTACTACATAATCTCCTTCCAAAATTATGTAAGAAACTTTTTGAAAGAATAAATCTTTTTGATTTGCGGCGTCAGTAAAGGAAAAACGATGTGCAAAGGAAAATTAGCTGGAAATGAAAGATTCGCTTGAAGTATACTATAATTATTTCTTTAGAATCCAATTTTTTTGAGATAAATTTTACACCAATAAACGTATTAGTATTAGTAAACTGATCAAATTTTCATTTTTACAGAGTTTGTAGAGGTGGTTCAATTGGATTTGCCTTAGAAGAAGATTCATTGGACGAATCGTTTTTGCAAAGCTCATTTCAACAAGAACATTTATGGATAAATAATTTCAAAACTAAACAAAGAGGCTTGAGTTGGAAGAAATCAAATCAATCATCGGAATATAGTTTCAGTACAGACTGCAGGTAAATATTTGATAATGAATAAATATTTAACAGAAATGTTAAATTGATGTAAACTTTGAATATGAAATTTTTAATTGCAATAATCTAAAACTGTAGCGTTAAGCCACCAGAGTCAATTATTAATATAGTCTGGGTTTATTTACACGGAATTTATAATGGTATATTACAAATTGATTATAAAGTTTGTACCAATAGCAACTTAATTTTTGGAAATTTCATCATTTAGTTTATGGTAAACACCAAGCGGCCATACTTGATAAATATCATTTTCAAGCATTGCCATTTACAAAATGATAATTTTCTAAATGATAATTTTGTAAATTGTTATTTACACATTTGTAAATTATTATTTACAAAATGAAAGTTTGCTACACCTACGTTTTCTCGAATCTGATATGCAAGGAAACCTCACCGACAATACCCCGCGAAACATTCCTCTTTTGTTTTTTCATGCCCCAAAAACCTGTAGTATTGAATCTGAGTTGCAAGGAAACATGTACTCAGCAAAAAAATTTAATTTAAAGTATAAAATGTCAAATCTGAAATTAGTGCAAAAGGAAAACCAATATTTGGTTCTGATATTGGTTCATTGGGACATTGTCTTGCCAAATACCACTCGACCTTACAACTTCGTCTAAACATTCGTCTTACTATTTTCACGTACAGATTTAAGTAGTTTTATAAACTTTATTGAATTTCTATCTTCAGCATAGGATTCATTTTTGCGCTCACGGACGCTATGTGCGTAAAAACATTTGTGTGTACAAAAATTTTTAATCGCATCTTTTTTTTGTATGCGTTTGTATGTACACAATAAATATTTGTGTGCACCAGTTATTCGAGTTGTGTGTGTGGTGCAACAATTTTGTTACAACAAATGCAGCCGCAATATGCTCATCCATCTAATTATGAAAAAAAAAGAAATGAATAAAAGATAGTGGATGACACAATTGTACCGGAGCAGAGATATACTCAGACTTTTATGTTATGACATTGATGTAATATCTATCTTCACTTTGTTCCTAAGTTAACACAAGACTAACACAGAAATTGAGTAACTGGTAAATGTAATATTTTTTATTTTAAACTCTTCTCTTTGGATCCCCAACACTTATTTCCTAATTTCTAATTAAATTTATTATTTTGTTAAATTTTTTATTTATCTTAAAACTTTATTTAATATATATCTCCGATTGCCAGGCCTTTTTAGTGGCATCCTCTTAGAAAGACTTGGCTGTTCTCCAAGAAGATCCAGCTTTCTAAATTTCGTAGAACAAACTCGTTTTTATACTATCTAAATCTAAATACTATACGCTAAGCCAGCCCTTGTGAATACCCATGGATACAGTGATACGTATGACGGTTTGATGACGTATACATTGAAGACGTGACCACCACCATTTTTTGCACAAACTATATGCTGAAATCCACTAGTACCTTACAGCTTTTAAGAATACAGTCAATGTGAATAACAAAGAAGTTACATGCACGTATGTCTTTTGTCTTGTCGTGGTTCAGTGCCATTCTTTGAATATAATCTTTTATTTTTATATTAGCTTGTCGCTGCTGCTTGGAAGATATTTTACGCTACTGGTAAAAATTTTACGTGGCCTTTAATTGATTTGGTTCAGGCAGAAACAGCTGAGAACCCACAGGTTAAAACAGAATAGGTACCACTATATTGTCATAGCAGCGTGTCAACAGTAATATAGTCTGTCCGTTTATGATAGGCTATTACGTCATCAATTGTATATGACGCAATCTAAAGGTCTATTCCGATTAACCTGCGGTTCCGAGTCACCAGCGGTTTTTTATGAGTTCGTTTTGAGGGCCCTGCAATTGGCAGGTCTTTGTTTTTGCCAGCAGCCACTCTATTAACACTCGTTAAACTTATTTTAAGTGCATTCGCCACCAAAATTCGCCGAGCAAATTTACAACCATGTTTTTCACTTCACTAGAAAGGCACTTTTGTCCTGGCGAATGTGAACTATACTTTATGCGTGACCAACAAAACGTTGGTAATAAACTAAATGTTAAAAATAAAATCTTTCTTGCCCATTTTCTCAGTTAATACCTCATATTATCGCCTAGATTTTATAGCAATATTAATATTATTAATTACTAACGGATTTATGCCTAAAATTAATTGGATTTATGTCGTTTTAATTTTTATTTTAGCAGTTGGTATTAACTACGTCATAACTGCTAAGCAGTGACGTAATAGCCTATCATAAACGGACAGCGTATATCAGAAGTACTTACAAAAATGTTTCAATAGAACAATTTTTATTTTGCAACAGAACCGTCCTTATTTATGTTCATGAGTAGACATTTTGGTGTGCGCTGCATCCATATGTTTCTCTAATCTAAGATTAAATTTGACCAATCACATTGACATTTTTCTCTAAAGCCAATTAGATGTAAATTTAACGCGTAATTTAGGTAAGAGGCAATTGCCCGTGACGGTATCTAGATAATTCTAAGCATGTTTTTAAATCTTTATTAATTAGTGTATCCATAGCAACCAATAATGTTATAAATTACTTTTTTTGTTTAATTGATTGTTTTTTGAATTGTTTAGGAGATTGTCTGAACAAATATCTCGCTCGATCAAGCATATTCTTTAAAAATGTTCTCTTCGTCCATGCGAGTTTGTTGCGTGCCCGTGCAGTTGTCGTGGCGTATTCTACGCACCCTAAAAACTAAAAAAAATAAATTTGGAAAAAAAATCATGATTACAATACTTCCTCTACGAAAGAAGCAAAATCACTATTAATTAATAATGATAATAATAATTAATCACTAGAAAAACAATTAACACTTACACAGTTTATTTCAAGCTTTGCCGCATGAGTGCTATTGTGAACGGTAGTGGGTATCGGTATCTTTCTCACATCGCAGCGCAAAATTAAACCTACAATCCCTGGATTAATAAAAAGGATTTTTGATTTATTTTTTAAAAAACATTTTGTTAATATAGCGTACTTCACTAGGGATGTCCACAAAAAATAGATATTATTTATTTTATGTTTAAAATTATGTAGTCTATTTTAATGATATATAAAAGTTTTTTTGAATAAAAAAATTTAGTTTTCGAAATATTGAGTTTCGAAATTTGGCCTTTCTGAGAACGATTTTTAGAGCAGCACATAACTGACGTCACATTTAGCCTCTAAACAAGGTATGTTTTTATCTAGCCTGTCTATTAAAATTTTGAATATTTGCATATGCAACCAGTTATATGCAACTCATTATATTTGGCAGTTGTTTGAAAGTTTGAATTAATTTCATATTTTATTGTGAATCTTGAAAATAATAGAGAAAGATTATTAAAAGAGTGATTCTAATAATTTACCTCAAGTGGATGTCGAAATGGTATCAGATTATTTAGCAACAAATCGGTATGTTAATCAGTTTGAAATCTACTGGTTCAAAAGCTTCAAAAGCTACACGGTAATTGTAGAATTATTCGAATTTAAATAGTTTATTAGTATAATTACTAATTTAGGAAACTAAAAAATATAACAATTTAGTATGGAAATATTTGCAAATATTTGAAATTTTAATAGAGAGGATAGATAAAAACATACCTTGTTTAGAGACTAAATGTGACGTCAGTTATGTGCTGCTCTAAAAATCGTTCTCAGAAAGGCAAATTTCAAAATTCAGTATTTCGAAAACTAAATTTTTTTATTCAAAAAAACTTTTATATATCATTAAAATAAACTACACAATTTTATTAAAACATAAAATAAATAACATCTATTTTTTTGTGGACATCCCTATTACACACAAGAAATTTTGAAATCGGAAATCTAATAAAAAATATAACAATATAACATTTGATATTAATTTATTAAAAAAAAATCACATAGAATGAGCTATTCATGATATTAGTGTTAAAAGTGAGATTTTATTTTGTGAGTGGAGAAGATTACGGAACGAGCGCAGTGAGTGGAGTAACTCTACGAACAAAATTAAATCACTGTTAACACGAATATCATACAAATTTTTTGTACGACTGCTAAAATTTAGTAAAAAATAAATTCATTACAATTTTGCATAATTTGTCAATTTTGACATTATACGAAAATTTCCATATACAATTGAGTAGACTTTGGACGTTGTCGTTATCTGCAAATAAGACAATTTTTAATGCAATGCGATTTAATGCAATAGTGCAAATTCAATATAACTCTGTCCTGTGTTATCAATATAAGTTAGAATAAGATAGAATTTTAGCACACTAAATTTGTAATACTAGGTTTTTAAATCGAGTGACTCGAACTAAAAACCTCACTTTTAATACAAGACGTACAAAATAGTATATTGTGTTATTAGAATTAAAAGTGTCACTTTGTTTGATGAGCAATATGTTTGCGTTTGCGAGGCGAATCGCGGCGTAGCCCAGATAATGCAAATATTGCGAATCTAACAAAGTTCTTTTAATCCGAATAACACATACTATTTTTTCTCCAACCGAGAAAATTATTATTATAGCTATTTTTAGTACAAGTGAGCAAAGTGCGTCATTTAATCACTGGTCTGAATGTTGGGTGCTCAAGCCGTAGGCGAGGGCCCCAATCAGACGTGTGATTAAATGACTTTGCGCACGTGTACTAAACCTGATTTTATCCAGTTTTGTAGAAAATAAAACAATACATATTAACAAAATTCTTTAATTAATTCATATTGCAATGGAAATATATAGCAAATTGCAATGGAAATACAGTAATATATTACAACGAGTAGTTAATAATTCTTGGCACAATGCTAATTAACATTAAAAAAAAGTTGTTAGCTCATTTCTGCCAAAAAACTAGGTTTTATCTAATTAAACTAATACAGTTTTTTATTGGTTTTGCACCATATAAGTTATATACTAAATTTAAGGTATTTTTATCGTCTTTCCAAATCTGCAACTGGTTTTCTTAATGTTTAAATATTTAATGCCATTGGGAATAGATTGATAGATACTATGTCAAACGTCAAATGCATGAGTGATTAAATATTTTTTAATCACTCAAAATTATCTACACATTTTGTACTGTAATTATTAGGTAGCCATGCCTCTTTACATATTATTTGATCTATCAAAGCAAATCATCATTCGCATTGCAATTATTAACGCAATGTCCGATCTCGATGACAAAGAACTACCAAATACGCCGCCTGAAGTGGCTCTAATAGCAAAAAAAGTGGTTCCAAATCTTTTACTAATACACTAGGTTTTTTTCCTAGGAGAAAAAGTACTTTTTTTTTCCTAGGAGAAAAAGTATTGATGTTACCTAGGAACAAATTCATTTTTTTACTGTGTAAAAATGGGCCAGTTTTATGACAGATATTATTATTAAAATTGAGTTCTTTTTTGACCGTTGGAGAAAAAACAATTTTTTGAACAAATAAAAATATAAAGATTTTGTTTTCATATGTTTCAAGTTTTTAAATACAAACCTATTTTTAACAAAAATACAGTGAATTGAAAATCAGCTACAATATTGCTAATTTTCAATTTTTTTATTTTCGGCTGTACTTTTTAGGTACTTTTTTGCACACTTTAAATTGTAAAAAATAAACTATAAGAGTAAGATATTTGATTTTTTTAGATTACATTTATAAATAGTTTATACAAATCATATCAATCATTCCCAGTTTTGGAAATATAAGTGTTTAAAAATGAGGATCAAAACTTATTACACCGATAGTAAATAGTACTATAATATAGTATATCTTTTAGTATAAAGTAAAATACTCTATTCGATGTCGATAGCTAGTATATCTAACTCCTTGATTAATACACTAGTACTAATCATTGCAGAAAAATATACGTATAATATATATTATAATACATGGGTACATTTAATTGCAAAGATTGAGTGATGTAAGCACAGAATTAAAATTTTCCAACCAATAAAACCATAATATTCCTATTACAATATTGTTTTTATTATTATGAAATGCAATTATTAATAGCTTTTAGTAAACCTTAATTATTAATAGCTTGCATTTTTACAACAAACTAATGCTATAGAATGATGTTTAATGATGAGTTATTTAAAAATAAATCTTACATATATTGTGCCATCTATTATCATCATTCAGAACTAATAGATTATGACTTACATTGTGGCAATTTTGCTTGTACGCCTTATTTCTGCAATCCAATGTACATCTCAATATGTAATAACAGATAACATATTTATTTTCTTTACTAACATTTCTGAATAAAAAACTTATATAAAATTGAAAATGTTATAGCTCCGAATTGGAAGAAGTTTACGAGCAGTTTTCCCGTTGGTTAACTGATCCTGCTATTGAAACTGAAAAAGGAATGAAAAATAATCTCGATGGTCGTGATTTAGCGGTAGTTCGTTTTGCTGGATCTATTTTAAAGCGCACTTTGAGTGAATCGTTTGCTGGTATACCGGTACCAATGACCGAAAACTGCAGCAGCACTACTTCTGACCACTATCATTCAAGAAAAAACAAACTAGTTTTAAATGCTAAGTCACTCAGTTTAGAATTGGCACGTCAAAGACATCGACTAGCATCACAGTTAGTAAGTGTTCGTTTTCCGAATAAAATTATTTTACTAAGAATGAATGCATTTTTAACAGAGTAAACATGAAAAAGAAAGCGATGTAGGCGATGTGGTACACACAAATTACAACCTAGCAAATAATAAAAACTATAAAGTTTGGTTTATTTCATGTGTGAATGAAGCTATTGTTCAAACGTTAGAAGATGTTAAATTTAGTGCTAGTTTACCAAGCCAGGTAAAAACGAATTACTGCATTTCATATCTCTTCTCAATAACTTTTCTGTTATATTGAGCTACCTTACTAACATATTTCAATTGAATTGAGCTGTATATTCAAAATATATATAAATATATTCCCACAGTACTTCTATCGTTTATTGTCATTTTTATTTGGGATTTGTGTTGCCAGTTTGATCTATCTAACAACTTTAGTTGATATTTATCGACTTTTTTTACGTTTTTGACATCAATTATTTTTTCAGCACGAATTATATTTAGTCAACGTGCGTTACTTTTATTTTGACATCTGTCACTTTTAGTTGTTGATTTTCAAGAAAAACTTTAAAAATAACTGGTATTTTCTTCAGCTCTCCTTTAAGTTTTATATCAAGTTCAGAGCAAATCACAATTTGCAGCGTCAAATTCTTGCAAAAATTACTTTTTAGCTGTCGTACAAAAAATCTTGTATAATATTCGTGTTAGACGTGATTTTATTGTGTTCGTAGAGTTACTCCACTCGCCGCGCTCGTTCCGTAATTTCTCTACTCACAAAATAAAATCGCACTTTTAACACTAATATCACAAATATAGTCTTTCCGGCGAATGTTTGAACTTGCGTCATCAATTGACGCTATGAATCAATTCAGTACTAAGATGGTTACCAGTAGCGTATCATTTGCAATTCTACGCGTATATTGTGGATGGCCTATGTTTTCGGCGACATTACGTATAATGTTCTGTTTTTGCAACTATGCATTTAAATTTAAATGTCAAAATTCATGTCAAAATTAATTAAAAATATCGTCCTCATAGAAACTGTCTTCTCCGAGGTTAATGATCAGTTCCGGGATCGAACAAATCGCTGGGTGAGAGTGACATAAAACCCACGTACGTCGTTGATGTGAGTGATTGTCGTTGATTGTGAGTGATCTATCGGATCACAGGACCCCGAAACGTTTTCACAATTGCATAATACCAACGTACGTGTACAAAGAAAACAGCAACAAATGGTCATGTCTATTATTAGTTCAGAAATTGATGACGCAAGTTCAAACATTTGCCGGAAGGACTCTAGCTATTATTATAGTCTTAACTTAATACGTGTACAAAAGTTGAAACACAAATTTTCATCCGTGATATGCGCTTTAGAATTTATTAAGTTTCGTCAAATGTTTATCCTGTCATTATGTTCATTCCTTACTTAATATTCAAAATCCTCAGAATTTTTGGCAGCATATTTATTTTCGCACAAAATACATTCCAAAAACATTTTTGTGTTTTTTTTTATTAATTTGCATCTACAATGAAAATATATAGCTTATTTTATTGCTAGGTTTTGAAAAAAATGCAGTAGATTTTCTAATAACGATTTCACAGATTTGCGATATTTTAAAAATATTGACGTCACAAATAACCTACGAGCGAGGTGCGTTTTTATCCCAGCTCCCTTTTTATCTTGTTAGTTAAAAAGACAAGTGGGCTAAAAACACTCCTTGTTATGAGGCTATATGTGACGTCACTACTTGTGTTGCACTAAAAAGCGTTTTCAGACATATAAAATATCAGAAGTTTCTAAAATCATTGTTTCCAAAAACAAAAGCTACTGATTATTTTAAAAAAAAAATTCACACATCAATTAAATAAAATATATACTTTCTTTTAATTATAATTAAAAAAAATTGTATGCAACTACCTATTCCTAAAGATGACAATAAAAAAATTCTGAAATTGAGATACCACGATACTTCCATCGTTGTTATGTTAAAATTTCTTATGCGAATTTTCAGATTTTTGTAGCATCTATTATGGAATTATTTAGACCATCTTTAATACGATTATTACACTACTATATGGATTACTTTCTCCAAAATCATGATTATTAATGTTTCATATTAAATGAAAAATGTCTTATACCTTATATAATTTTTTGATGAAATGGTAAAATAAGAGTCTCACACTATTTTTAATTAGATTATTCGTGAATATGAAAAATGAATAGTAGAAATCCAATATTATTAAAATCCGAGCTATATAAGCCAAACGTATGGACGGTGTGGTAAGAGTCGTTAATTATTTTTAATTAATCTTTATGTAAATATTTCTAAATAACTGATAGAAAATGGTTGGTAATGCGGTCGTATAAGATATACAACACCGTCAGTTTTTCCCTCAAATAATTTAAACGGAAAAGCAAGGGCTTATTTTCAAGGAATGAAAGTTTCACCAACATTTTCACTAACATTCTAAATAATAACCCGTTGACGTTGCGATCTACATGTACTTGCTTTGATTATGGAAGACTGGATTGCTAATACAGTTTTCTAACAATGCATCAGACAAGGAGTAGCCCTCGTAATAAAGGAAGTGAGATTAGAGCCAATAGTCCAATACAAGTAACGTATAACAAGCTTCTATTTAAGAAACTCCTCTCATTTCCAAGGTAAATTCTTACGAATAAGTTTTATTGGGTTGTTATATAATTATGACATATCCGGTTATATGTCATATCCGGTTATATGTCAATTTTGGGTTATGTTTTTCTTCTTAGCTTGGCTTCTTAAGAATTCGCGTTTCGCTGAATCGTTCATCGACCATCATTGTTTCATTTCGGATTCAGTATCATGAGGCGGAGTTATATGATTTCATCTCACTCTGCTTGAGACTTGAAATCTCACTCTTTTAGCCATCCAGTATTCCATAATCAAAGTGTATTTGTAAAAAAAACAATAGAAACCGTTTTGTTTCTAGAAAAACCTGCTTCCTAATTATTAAAATAAAAAAAAAACACATTTTGGAAATTACACCTTTTCCAATGGCAATTCAGAAAACGTAAATTTAAGAATTGAAATTTCAAGTTAAATTTAAATTGCAATTGCTATACTGTGCATTGTTGTGAATTGCAACAACTGTAATTCAAAAAGTATCAATTGCAATTTGTAATTCTTAGATATCTTCTGATGAATCTTTTAAATTATACTTGAAATTGCAATTCATAAATTGACGTTTTCTGAATTACAATTAGAAATAATGTGGTAACAGTAAATTACAAACTGACGTGGAATGGGCTTGATTACTGTCGAGAGATGAGATAGTTGGCGCGAAGTGGCAAGTTCAACACTATATCTCGAAAGAGTAATGAAACTTTTCTCGGAGGTTCGTATACTATCTTATTCACAATCGTTTAGATTTACATAAATGTAAATCATTTTATTTAAAATTAAACACTTTTGATAGAAAATAGTAGGTGATTTATGTTAATCAAACAGACAAGCGTTACTTTTTAGAAGTGAAATACCTAACTGTGACTACTAGAAGTAAAAATATCTGATAGCATTTTACTAAATTAGTGAGAATACTTAGAATATTACTGTCTTTCAATCGCGTTGAACGTGCAAAAAACGATATAATCAATGCAAACTTTAAGAGTTTACTGGTCTCAAACAAATTCGGAACTTTGCTTCGCTCAGTCCCTAAACTTTTGTCTTCGACCATTACATTTTTTTTATCGTTTTTACGGTTTAATATACTATTGCAGATAAAATTTCATATGTAACTCAACACGTAAACACTCCTGATGGTTCGCACTGATCCTGATCATTATCACAAATTTCCCGACTAGAATCATAATAATTAGCATTACGATCCTTATAGAGGATGAGTGAAGATCACCTCAGCCACCAATTTTGCATTGAAGCGAGAGTGAAGAATAGCCTGCGCACTTGTGCACTAATATGTAAACGTCAATATACACATTAGCTGCTTTTTGTGACAAACCCGGTTCAAGCTATGCGACCAAACGGTGACGGCATTCACGTAATAAAACACTAGTTCTCCTAGTTGTGATTTAAAATTAGCATGAACCGAGTTCATCACCTAAAAACTACTACAGTTATTGTAGCAGAAAACGCACGTGTTTGAGCTTGCAATGCCCATACGTCTTAACCTCCGACTTCAATGGTGCAAAAATCACTTAATTTGAGTTCTCTATAACATAAAGCATACCATAATCTTTATTGTATTTTACAGCTCTCTGAGGTTTCTAAGAAACCGTCAAAGGGTTTGAAATCCATTGCAACCGGCAATTGGGGATGTGGTTCTTCACATAAAGGCGACGTACAATTGAAGGTAATCATCCAATGGTTAGCTGCCAGTGTTTCCGGCGTACCATCTCTTATTTATTACACAGCAGGTCATGAACAACTTACAAAACTTGATACAGTTACGCGTATTTTAATTGATCGCAAATGGAGCGTCAAGGATCTAACCCAAGCTGCTCTACGCTACTCCAACCAAGTGCTGCATGGAAATGAACTAAGTGGTACACTCTTTGAAAAACTTATTGGCGTTTGAATCAATTATTTGTTCACTAGCAAAATTATTTTTAATAGAACTACAAAAACAAATTATATCTGCATAAAAAATGTCTTCCTTATAAAACTATTTTAAGTATACATTTATTTATTATATAGGATTGTTTTAATATTTTTATTAATAAATTACTATTACAAAATTATGATTTTTAGAAAAACATGCCTCTCGTTCGCCTACCCAAATCTTATCGATCGTGCAGTAAGTTAAAGCAAGTAACAAACTGGTCATTGCAACCTCTACCAAGTGTACTGAGGTAAGTCATCAGGTATCGTTGCCCGCTGAAAGAAATTTATATTAGATGCAATATTTGTAATTCAATTTAATGTTCGGAAGGTCAAGTAACGATAAGCCACCAGAAATACGCACGCGTTGGTTGGATTATTAACCAGCGCCTGACAGAAAAAAAAATCCGATTGCGACCGCTAGAGAGTTCGGTTGGTAAAAAGTTCGATCTGACTTGCGGCTTTTTATTTTTTAAAGAGTGCATCAAACTCTACCATTGTTGTTTACCGTGGAATAGAAGCCGACATTCCTGGGCCGTTTCGCCGTAAGTACCGCTTTGTTGTAATTGGAAAATTGGCCACCTTAACCCTACTTATACCGGCCACCGCACGTGTGCCTTCTGCTCCTTTAATTGTCGACCCGCCGAAACCACCCCTATTCGCATACCCCTCACTTGCCCAATTTTACCCTGACTCAACCCCACGCGAGGCCCGACTATCTTCTGTGTTAAGCCCTAGTTAATTGTATGTGATATAGAGTTATTGTTAAGTTTTGTTCTTTGAAATAAGTGTTCCGTAATTGCTAGTCGGTCGCAAGTGTGATTCTTCTCCTGGATGCTGTTTCTGATTAACTAAAACTACTGAATCACTACAAGGTGAACTACTCGTCTTAATAATATTTTCTGTGAACATTTTGTCAATTTCTTGCTGCAAAGCTTGTCGGTGATGGTATGGAACTGGATACTGGTATGGAACTCTTTGCTATGAGTAAAACATTTTCCGTTATAATTCTGTGTTTTTCTTGCTTTGTGGCAGTCAACTGCTGATTCAACATTTTAAAAAAGTTGCTGTATTCTTTAATAACGCTTTAACAACGATTCTTTAATAACGATTAATAACGCTTCCATTTTCTGTAGTTGTAGTTCTGGTAGATGATCCAATATAAATTGCAAATTATTTTTATATTGCAAACTCGTATCACAACCTCTAATTTTCTCTATAGTTCTATTTTTGAAAACTGTATTTGATCGAATTTTTTAATCTTTACTGCTTCACACTCCACTACTCTCCCAATCACTTCTCTTTCTGAAATTTTAATCTCTGCTTCTTCATAAACCCTCCTGAATCTTTGCTTCTTCATAAACTTTTACTCTGTCTATATAAGACTCGCCCTGCACCTCATCTTTTACCTTACTAACATCTTCTTCCTCACTTAAACAACTTCAACGTGACTCCTCGAATCACACATGTATCTTGACTCCATAATACATCTATATCAAACGTTTTTAAAAAAATTCAGGTCTATCTCTATTAATTATATACTGAGTTTTCGACACGCTTGAAATCCCTTGTTGTATTCTCGTCATTCCATCAACGGTTTCCTCCAATTGAGCCTTATTTCTTGCCTCAACAAAACTAACAAATTGAGCAGACAAAACTCTTTGCTGTAATGGCATCCGTAAACCCGACGTAAATCGGCGCAATACCTCTTGATCACGTTGACTTGATGTCATACCTTCATGTCTAGCTGACAGCTCTGCTTGGTGTAATTTGTTGGCCGCCACCTTTACACGCGACGCGAAATCTACCACCCGTTCATCTACGCGTCGTCTAAAGTTCATTAGCTCAAACGCCGCATGATCACCTGTTATCATTATATCAAAACGAGATATCAGCGCATTTTTAAAATCTGTTCACGTAGATTGTGAAAATTTGTTTGTATCTACCCTAGGAAACTCTCGCGCTTCACCCGCCAACCTCATTTTTGCAATTACTAATTTCTCTAGGTCTGACCATCTTCCTAATACAGCAAAATCCTCGATAGTTTCCAAATAATTTAGCACGTTAGATTTTCCATCGTATTCCGGAATATTAACAGGAATTTTTAAAATTTCCGAATTTTTAAAACAGATCGCCCGGTATCGTGCAAATTCTGTGCAACATTGTTCATATTTGGAGGTTGCAAAAAGTTGGGTGTTGTATCTCGATTCCTCACCATCTTCCGGTATTCCCGGAGGTGTAGCAGAAGACATTGTAACCGCTAGAGTTTATTTTGTACAACAAATACAGACTTAATTGTCTAAACACATGTGTTAAATATAATGCATAATTATATAGTCAAGTCAGAAAAAAAACCAAGAAAATCAAAATTGTTAATAGTATCTCTTATATGTCGCGTTTATTGCCCTAACAAATTAATCACTAATTATTTTAACACATTCTACCTAAAACTATATAACCTATTTTGACCATTTCTTGTTACAATAAAAAGATGATGATTATTTCCGCCCCCTTTTTCTTGCAAAAGATTTGGCACAATGCGATTTTTATTTAATTTAAATAAATTAATTTTATTTGTTTAAAATTTGTCTAAAACAACAAAATATTTTTTAGTTTCTTAACTATTTTTTAGTTTTTTGTTTACTTAACCCAATAAAATAACAAACACAACATAAAAAAAATATGAAGTTGTATATTATTTTTATATACCTACTAATAAAGCTTTTCAATAAAAATATATTTAATTAAAAAATTATTGGCAATGAGAATATCTAAATATACTCTTAATTACCCTTTTTTTAAAGATAGTGAAATGCGTCCTTATGCACTGACCCCTGCCATATCTGCCAGGGAGTGTGGGATTCTTCCCTCTAATAAACATACCCACTATCTGCTCTCCTCAGTAGCGGCGGGATTACCTTTCGGTATTACTTCGCCCACCACTGGTCACACCAATCACCCCTCGACTACCAAATTACCCTACACTAACCAAACAAAACTGACACCAATTGTTAAAAGTCACTATTCGTATTTCCGCATGGGCCGACGAATTGTGGGAAGTTCGGAAATAACCAGACAAAATTAAGCAAATTTGATAACATTTATTATTTACTATAAAAGCAACATACATTTAATTTCTAAAACTAACACCCTAGCAATTACATAATCATAAAATAATGTAAGTATCGGGTAAGGGATACCTCCGCGTGATTTCTGCGTTTAAGTTGTCTTGGACTCACCCTGTTAAAAATAATCCGTAAAGAATAACAATGCAATATCGCGCACAGAAAAGCACAAAAACGCACACTTCAATTTGGCATAAATTGACCCTTCTGACGATGGTGTTGATACCCGGGTGACGTGGACCCTTTGTGATGACGAACCCTTGAAAGATTGCAAGTTGGAACCGCAAACACTTAACCACTATTCATTAACAAATAAAGCTAGCCCGGAGCTTTTCGCAACGCTTATCGCTACCACGCAACCTAGAGCTTTACCCGTCGCGTTCTGGTTGTCCTCTGGTTTTATTAAGAAAACTCTTCTAATTTTTAAAAACTTTGGTTCTAATTTTTTTATACTTTTGTAAAGCATATTTACATTCCGTGACATTAATGTAAACACCATAGGGCATAGAGCCATGGGTTAGTTGCCCTAGCGCTTTTCATGGTCTAATGTTATTGCTAAACATCACGCAATTCATTACCGATTTCCATCAAACAGTTTTCAGGACATTTGTACAAAAGCTAATGAGGATTTGGAATGTTTGTCTTACTTGTCCAAGCAACATAATTTAAAATTTAATTCATCTAAATCTAAATTAATTATATTTACTAGTAAAATGAATAAGGCATTTCATAAGAGTAAGGTTAGTATTAGTGTCAATAGAATTTCGTTGCGAATAGTGGATGAAAGTCGCAATTTAGGTGTTGTTTTTGACCATGAGCTGAAGTTTCGTACACATGTTCGTAAATTAATGCAAAAATGCTATACGTCTCTTAAATTTATTTATGCCAATAGAGCATTGCTTAGTCGAAATCTTCGAAAACATTTGTGTGAGTCCTTATTCTTGTCAAACTTTACCTATTGCGACTTCGTGTACTACTACTGTTTAGACGATGCTGATAAGATGCGTTTACAATGAATACAAAATAGATGTTGTCGTATAATTCTTGGATTACGAAAATTTGACCATGTCTCAAATAAAATAAATGAACTAAATTTGTTAAGAATTGAAAATCGCGTACAGAATCATTTGGCTATTTTTACACATAAAGTAATAACCACTCCTTCTTCTGTAATCTTGAAACAAAATTTTGTCACACGTAGAAATATTCATTCTAGAAACATACGAAATCCTAATTTATTAACCATGCCACTTTATTATTCAGCCCTGTACCGTAGAAGCTTTACCTACAACTCAGTATCACTTTACAATAATATCCCCAAAAACTTAAAATGCTTAAGCACTGCTAACTTTAAAATCAAGTTTAAAATGTATGTATTTAGTTGTCAGAGAAACAAAAATTCATAAATTATCCTTTGTTTTTGCTAAAATGACTTTCATACACAATACGTGCCCAGCAGTTTTCCTTCCTCCCAATATCTGATTGTTAAATTTACTTTATAGTTTATATATTATTACTTGTTGTCTAATTTGATTTTTTTCTGTGGTTAAGTATGAGTAGCCTTAGGCTAAACTTTGCCACTTTCCATGGTTTCTGTTTTTTTATATAGTTAATATTAGTGTTAAATTGTTTATTTTTTGGAAAATAAAGTCGTTGGTTATTATATGAATTTAATGAAAAAGGTTGCTCTCATATTTGGAGTATATAGCGCATTGCGACGAGAGGAACTGTCAAATATGTCAATAAATGATATAGAAGACAGAGAATCAGTTCTTATCGTCACTATACCCAACACAAAAACTAACAAGAAACGTGTGTTCACCATCATTGATGATGATGCTGTTTCTGGTTTAGCATTGTACAAAAAATATGCTGCATTAAGGCCATCAAATGTCGGCCATTCTCGTTTTTTCCTGCAATATAGGAAAGATTCCTGCACGATTCAACCTGTAGGAAAAAACACTTTCGGATCTGTGTTTATCGGATCTTCAATTACCGAATCCAGAAACTTACCCAGGGCATACTTTTCGAAGGACATCTGCAACTATGTTAGCAGATAGTAGAGCAGACATTACCCGCGTGAAAATATGGAGGGTGGAAGAGTACATCCATCCGTAAGACAGAGAGAGAGATAGATTTTTTGCTTTAACATTCTTAGTTTCGAGAAGCGGCGAATTTTGTGTTTTTGCACTGTTTTTGGCGTTCGAGCGTTCACGATCGTGGCCAGCGGAGCCGCTCTCCCGCTTCGACCGTTAACGTTCCGCAGTTCGCTTTTGCTATTCGAATACGCGCCGTATTACTCGCAACTCTTTTCGCTTTTTTGTAATTCGTTACATTTACCACGAGGCTACCTTTTTCCATTAAAATTTCCTTTATTCATTCTTTCGCTTTTCCTTCCTGCTTCGCTTTTCGTCTTTTGTACCACCAGGACGAGAATCACCATCTTCGAACTCAACGACAACAGTCACCAAACCAAAGGTAAGTGCATTTTCGCTGTTCGCCGTTTTAATTCTTTTGCTTATTTTAATTTGGTGCGAAACCGATTGAACTTCGCATTAACAATTCGGTCCTTCGAGCTGGATTTTCCGGTACTGGCAGTTCTATCGTTTTCGTACCATTTTTCTCTCTCTCTGTCGATTTTTAATTGAATTAATTGTTTCGCTTGACTTTATCAAAAGTCCAATTTGTTTCGGTTGTTTTACGCATTTATTCTGGTGCCGATTTTTTGCGTCGCTTTACAGCAGTTTTTGTCGCTCGCACTGTGTGTCGGTTTCTGACCTTGATCTATTTCGTCGATTTTATCCTAGAATTTATTTCTGTCTCTTTCGGTTTTTTAACTGTCTCTCTTGTTGAGTTAAAATTCGCTTTCGTTTTTCATTTTTGCTTTTCTCTGTCGCTTTTCGAAAATTCGTTTTCGTTTTATCCGCATTCGTTTTGATTTTGCTTTTCTTTGTCGCTTTTTGAAAATTCGCTTCCGTTTTATTCGCTTTAATTTTAATTTTCGCTTTTCTCTGTCGCTTTTCAAAAAATCGTTTTCGTTTTATCCGCATTCGTTGTAATTTTTCGCTTTTCTTTGTCGCTTTTCGAAAATTCGCTTTCGTTTTTTACGCATTCGTTTTGATTTTTTGCTTTTCTGTGTCGCTTTTCGAAAACTCGCTTTCGTTTTTACGCTTTCGTTCTTAAACTTTCAATTTTTTTTTTCGTGTCGACTTGTTGATTACTATGGCCGTCGCCGCTGCATAATTGAAACAAGCGATTGCGCTTCGTGAAGATGTCATCTCGCGTTTATCGGAGCTAAGACGCGCTGCGGAACAAGCCCACAGCGAGGAAGAATCGTATGACTTTTTGTACCTTGAGTTCAAAACCAGATATGTTCACATCGACGGTATGTTTGACGGAGTATATAGCGCATTGCGACGAGAGGAACTGTCAAATATGTCAATAAATGATATAGAAGACAGAGAATCAGTTCTTATCGTCACTATACCCAACACAAAAACTAACAAGAAACGTGTGTTCACCATCATTGATGATGATGCTGTTTCTGGTTTAGCATTGTACAAAAAATATGCTGCATTAAGGCCATCAAATGTCGGCCATTCTCGTTTTTTCCTGCAATATAGGAAAGATTCCTGCACGATTCAACCTGTAGGAAAAAACACTTTCGGATCTGTGTTTATCGGATCTTCAATTACCGAATCCAGAAACTTACCCAGGGCATACTTTTCGAAGGACATCTTCAACTATGTTAGCAGATAGTAGAGCAGACATTACCCGCGTGAAAATATGGAGGGTGGAAGAGTACATCCATCCGTAAGACAGAGAGAGAGATAGATTTTTTGCTTTAACATTCTTAGTTTCGAGAAGCGGCGAATTTTGTGTTTTTGCACTGTTTTTGGCGTTCGAGCGTTCACGATCGTGGCCAGCGGAGCCGCTCTCCCGCTTCGACCGTTAACGTTCCGCAGTTCGCTTTTGCTATTCGAATACGCGCCGTATTACTCGCAACTCTTTTCGCTTTTTTGTAATTCGTTACATTTACCACGAGGCTACCTTTTTCCATTAAAATTTCCTTTATTCATTCTTTCGCTTTTCCTTCCTGCTTCGCTTTTCGCATCCTGCTTCGCTTTTCGTCTTTTGTACCACCAGGACGAGAATCACCATCTTCGAACTCAACGACAACAGTCACCAAACCAAAGGTAAGTGCATTTTCGCTGTTCGCCGTTTTAATTCTTTTGCTTATTTTAATTTGGTGCGAAACCGATTGAACTTCGCATTAACAATTCGGTCCTTCGAGCTGGATTTTCCGGTACTGGCAGTTCTATCGTTTTCGTACCATTTTTCTCTCTCTCTGTCGATTTTTAATTGAATTAATTAGTTTTATTCACTTTAATTTTAATTTTCGCTTTTCTCTGTCGCTTTTCAAAAAATCGTTTTCGTTTTATCCGCATTCGTTGTAATTTTTCGCTTTTCTTTGTCGCTTTTCGAAAATTCGCTTTCGTTTTTTACGCATTCGTTTTGATTTTTTGCTTTTCTGTGTCGCTTTTCGAAAACTCGCTTTCGTTTTTACGCTTTCGTTCTTAAACTTTCAATTTATTTTTTCGTGTCGACTTGTTGATTACTATGGCCGTCGCCGCTGCATAATTGAAACAAGCGATTGCGCTTCGTGAAGATGTCATCTCGCGTTTATCGGAGCTAAGACGCGCTGCGGAACAAGCCCACAGCGAGGAAGAATCGTATGAATTTTTGTACCTTGAGTTCAAAACCAGATATGTTCACATCGACGGTATGTTTGACGAGTTTACTCAACTCCAGGGGACCATTTTGACTATGATGGCTACCATCGAGGGCGCCGATTTGAAGGAACAAATGAAAGTTCGCGAATTGTTTTATGATTCGTATTATCGAATTAAGGCCGTGTGTAGTGATTTATTTGACGGGATTTCGGCCCAAGTGACTACGCCAGATGGTACGTTGGCTAAGAATCAGGTGAGGATGCCGCGCTTAGAGTTACCTAAGTTTAATGTGTATCTCCGTAAATGGAAACCTTTTGTCGATATGTATAATGCTACTATTCATGAAAACGCCGCGCTGTCAAATGTCGAAAAATTCAACTTCCTAACTTCATGTCTCGAAGATGCTCCATTGTCGTTGGTGGAATGCATTCCCAAATCGCACGATAATTATCCGATCGCGTTTGATACCTTGTTGAAAAGATTTGACAATAAACGTTTATTAGCTTCGTCACATTGGAAAGCCATAGATAGCGCACCAACTCTTTCGAATTGCCAGGCTTCCGCTCAGTCGCTTCGTGCGCTTATAAATATTTTTTTGGAGGACTTAGCAGCTCTGAAAAATCTCGGTTTTGCTTGCGATCAATGGGACTTTATTATGTTCCAAATGTTGATGAATCGGCTTGACACAGAAACTATCACACGTTTCGAACTCACAATTGGTTCTACTGTTAGTTCTTCGGAAATGCCGACGTTTGCTTCGCTCATGGCCTTCGTCTCACAACAATGCAGCGCACTTGAGAATGTGAATGATGCCGCTACACCTTCGATTCGCAAACCTTCTAATGTGGTTCGCAACGCTTCTTCTTCGGTTTCTCGTTCCGTTTTGCCTAAACGCGGTTCTTCGTTTTTCGTAAAAACTAACAATTCTTGTTCGCTTTGTAACTCTGATCATTTAGTCTACAAATGCAATGCATTCCTCGCCAAAACTCCGCAAGATCGCTATAGTGTGGCCAAACAGCAGAAGTGGTGTTTGAATTGTTTAGGGTCAAAACATCAATTAAAAGACTGTAAGTCTACGTCTGGATGTCGGATATGTTCGCAACGACATCACACGTTGTTGCATTTCCAGACCGATCGACCTGATATTTCGGTTCCTTCCACTAGTTCCGCGCCGTCTTCGGACCATCCTTCGAATTCTCATCAGGTTACTTCGTTTACTACGATGATTCCTGCCAAGTCTACAGTTTTGTTGTCGACCGCTGTTGTCGAATTACCGAATTCCAACGGAGTCTTTGAGCCTGTGCGTGTACTATTGGATAATGCTAGTCAGGCAAACTTCATTTCCGAAAGTTGCGTTTCTCGTTTAGGTCTATCGAAATATTCGCTATCGTTTTGCATCAGTTGATTAGATCAAATGAGTTCCAAATCTTCGTCTGGCATGACTTGTACTTATCGCTCTCGGTATGCGCCGCGTCGGGAATGTTGTCTAGAGGCCGTTGTTATTCCCAAGATTTGTGGGGATATGCCCAATATGTCGTTTTCTCCGCCGCCGTGGCCGCATCTGTCAAATATTAACCTAGCTGATCCTGAGTATCACGTTTCACGAACCATCGACATGTTGATGGGGGTTGAACTTTTCGCGCATATTATGACAGACGGCCGATTGAAAGGTAAAAGGGAGGAACCAATTGAACACGACTTTAAGATGGATTCTCATGGGAAAAATCAATCTCCACTCCAACTCTGTTTCGCCATCTATAAATACCTTTTGTTCGTTAGTATTGGAACCTTCGCTTGATTTGGTTGTCAAGAAATTTTGGGAAATAGAAGAGATCGCGCTGCCATCACCCGCTTGTCCAGACGAAGTTCGCGCTGAGACAATTTTCGCCAACAATTACTTTCGTCAAGCGTCCGGACGTTATGTCGTGCCATTACCATTTAAGGCAAAACCTCCTGCCTTTTTAGATTCAAAGATTATTGCCCAGCGTCGATTAATTGCGCTGGAAAAACGGTTAAATAGGAAACCTTCGATTAAACAGCAATATCACGATTTCATGGAAGACTATCGTGACTCTGGCCATATGCATCTGCTTGTTGAATCGGATGACACTTCAATCTCATATTACATTCCGCATCACTGTGTGATAAAAACGGGCATTATTGAATCTAAATTGCGTGTGGTCTTTGACGCTTCGGCAAAAACTTCGGAACAATTCTCGCTAAATAATTTGCTTTTGGTAGGTCCCAAACTTCAACCAGACATTGCAACTTTGCTTTGTCGTTTTCGTTTTTCCCCTGTCGTTTTTACCGCTGATGTCCGTCAAATGTATCGGCAAATTTTGGTCTCAGAACCGCATCGAATGTATCAGAGGATTTTATGGAGATTTTCCTCAACAGAACCGATTCAAACATATCAGCTGAATACAGTTACGTATGGCGTTTCATCCGCTCTGTTTTTAGCCCTTCGAACAATAATACAACTGGCGATGGATGGAAAAGATCGTTTTCCTTTAGCGTCCTCAGTGCTATTATCAGACGTATACGTGGACGACATTGTAACCGGCTGCAATTCTATCGAAGAAGCTTTAACGCTGCGCCATCAGTTGACTCAACTTTTGCAAACTGGTGGATTTGAGCTTCGCAAATGGGCTAGTAATCACCCTGATGTTTTGAATAATCTTGACCAAACTCATTGTCAAATCGACCCGCTTTCGTTTGATTCCGACGAACAACAAATAGTTATAATTTTAGGTTTGCAGTGGAATTCAAATTTGGATTGTTTCACATACAAAGTGCAGCCTTTAGATCGCCCCTGTACCAAACGAACTCTTTTGTCAGAACTCGCTCGTATTTTCGATCCTATTGGATTTCTCGCCCCTCTCACGTTCTGTGCAAAGGTTCTAATACAGCGTTTGTGGACTTTGAATTTAAGTTGGGATGAACAACCTCCTTCTGAGATCGTTGATCAATGGTCAAATTACAAATCGCAATTACCTCTATTAGCCAGTCTCAAAATACCGCGCTTTTGTTTTGCTTCGATTTTTACGTCTTGCGTTCTCCATGGTTTTTGCGATGCGTCTGAATCGGGTTACGCCGCGGTAGTTTACGTTAAATTTACTGATGCGGTTGGCCAAGTTAATGTTTATTTACTTTGTGCCAGATCTAAGGTTGCGCCGCTTAAGCGAATCTCCGTTCCTCGCCTTGGTTAACAACTCGCGCCTTCGGTTATTTGTCTCCATGTTCGTTCGGAAGACAATCCTGCAGACTGTGCATCTCGCGGTTTATCGCGTTCCAATTTAGTCTCGTTTTCGCTTTGGTGGGCGGGGCCCAAATTTCTGCAGAGTCTCGATTCCGAACTCGTCGTTTCATACAAACAAGGGGTCTTGCCTGAGGATTCTCTCGAGGAAAAGAAAACGACGATGTTGACAGTCGCAGTCGCGAAAGATGAGTCAATTCCGTGGGACGACTTATTGAATCGTTTTTCTTCGTTGCGAAAGATTCAGGGTATTGTTGCCTATTGCCGTCGGTTTATAACAAACTGCAAATCAAAGATTTGTAATTCCGCTCCGCTGTCAGACCAAGAACTCGACCATTCCCTCAGAATCCTCGTAAGGCATGTACAACAAGAAGTCTTTCGTGATCAAATCGCTTCGTTACATGTTGGTCCTAGAAATAATCCGTTCCGGAAATTATCTGCGTTTTTGGACGCAGCCGATGTCCTCAGGGTGGGCGGACGGATTCGCAACTCTTCGCTATCTTTTGATGCTGAACATCCGATGCTACTTCCTGCCTCTCATCGTTTGACTGAGATGGTGATTGAGCATTTCCACCTTCGTTACTTGAATCCCGGTTCCCAGACGCTTCACTGTCTTTTACGACAACAATTCTGGATTTTGTCTGCTAAGCGCGTTATCTCTCGTATCGTCTTTAAATGCATTCGTTGCTGGCGTCTGAATCCTTCCGTAGTAAAAACCCCGATGGGCGACTTGCCGACTCTACGCTTGTCCCAACTAAAACCGTTTTCGTGCGTCGGTGTTGACTATGGCTGGCGGTCCTTTCAACGTTACCCTTGGAAAGAGTAGAGGGATAAAGAGCACAAAGGCTTATATCTGCTTATTCGTTTGTTTCGCAACTAAGGCCTTGCATATTGAACTCGCGTCAGATTTGTCGTCCGATTGCTTTCTAGCCGCTTTTCGTCGTTTTATTGCGCGCCGTGGCCGTTGTTCGTATGTTTTTTCTGACTGCGGCACAAACTTTGTTGGAGCCAATAAGTTGATTGTGCAATTTATTCAGGATGCTGCTGTCAAGGAAGGTTTCGAATGGCATTTTAATCCTCCGTCTGCTCCTCATTTCGGAGGCTTGTGGGAAGCCGGAATTAAATCGGTCAAGACCCATTTGTATCGCGTTGTCGGCGACCAAGTTTTGACATTTGAAGAACTGTCTACGGTACTTGTCCAGATCAAATCGCTGTTGAATTCGAGACCTCTTTGTCCGTTGAGTAATGATCCGAACGATCTTTCGGTTTTGACTCCCGGTCATTTCTTGTCACTTGAGCCAATTTTGGCCGTGCCGGATCCAGATGTTACGCACCTCGCTCTAAATCGCTTAAGTCGGTGGCAGTTGCTTCAGCGTCTCCACCAAGATTTTTGGTCGCGTTGGCATTTAGAGTATCTGCATACGCTACAACAACGGAGCAAATGGACGATCCCATCGACTCCGATTGAACCTGGCACGTTAGTGTTGGTCAAGAACAATTTAGTTCCACCGAGGGATTGGAATCTGGCTCGTGTTGTCGCAACTCATCCGGGTCCAGATGGTATTGTTCGGGTTTTAACGGTAAAAACCGCTAACGGCGAACTGAAGCGCCCAGTGGTCAAGTTGTGCCCACTGCCTAATCCTTCGATA